>CAJVPK010001508.1:0-10509 GCA_910592015.1 Diversispora eburnea
CGACACAATCGATAACCTTCGAAATCTAACGTTGCGATATAATTTCGAAGGTTTTCGAATTAATATAATTACTGATGCTATAACATTCAACCATGTCAGCCATCATAACAAAAATCGTTGAAAAATACAATCTCAGCTACAAGACTGATCCATCTGAACTTAGTCAATATACCTCCGAGATCCTCAAGGATCTTACAGACGATAGAAAAAGGAGTCAGGCATGAAGACGTCTTCGGGATGGCTTTAAATTTAGCAGTGAGCAGGTGAGTATATTAATACCTAATCAAAGAAGCGGGATTAATAAAACTATAAATATTGTTGAAGGTAGTTGCAGAATAGCCATAGCTTTACTTCCAAAAAATTCGGAAGAAGAGATTGTCAGAGAGATAGTAAAATGAATCTTGCAAAATAGATATGGGTTTAGTAAAGATCAAGTGAATGCCTTATTCTCAATCCAGGAAAATGGAAGTAAGACTGTAAATGTTGTGATCTCTAACAAACCCTCGAAAGGAATGGAGGAAGAAACTATCGGGAGTATGGTGTATCGGCTTTTACGGGATAAGCTTAGTATTAGGGATATAAGAGCTGAAGCTTATACCTTAGCCCTATCAGCTCCAAATGCTAATGCTGGTTCATCACGTCTTTCACGGCTTAGAAGAGAACTAAAAACCCTTGGTGCATCATTTGATATAATTGAGGCCGCAAAATTTCCAGATATTACAGAAGATGCTAACAAAATCCAGAATGTCAATTGGAAAAAGGCTGAAGTTAAACGTATTGATTACCCAGATGAATTTACATTAGAATCGGTCAAAGAAAGATTAAATACGTATGATTTAAAAACCCCACTTAATTATCAGGCTCTTGCTGATGTTATGGTGATACTTTGTATCTGCCCTGCTGAACTTATAACTTTACATATCACAGATGCCGGAGTAACAGGTTATGCAAAGAACAGGGGCCAACCAGATATCCCTAGAAAATTTAGATCTATGGAAAAGAATCAAGAGCGAGCCAAAGAATTATTAACCTGGATACAGAATTCTATATCTTCTGGTCGAATGGGTAATCCAGGTAAGCCAGGAGTTAAATGGTTCAATAAATTTTTAAAAGGTTATGATTTAATTCCTAAATACTTATGTAAATTAGGAGTAGTTTATGGTGCAGTAGTTCATAAAGCTGAGAATCTAGCTCATATCTATACTATTGCTAGAGAATGTCTACGTCATTCGAGTGACAATCATACTTCTCCAGTACAACATTACGTCGTGGTAAGCTACAGAAGGCAGGAACAAAAGCCTGAAGAAGTGAGACCATTCTATCTCTATGATGATAACTAATCATGCTTCTTTACTTTTGGCACTTCATATCAGCTCCGCTGATACCTATTCACTAATCTCAATATCAGATTCAGAGTCTTGCTCCGACTCAGATGTGGATGGGAACTCAGATGCGGTATCGTTAAAAATTTTCTTTTTTCTTTTAGCCTTGCATGGTATACGTTTTCTTTGAGAAATATCTAGATTTACTACTAAGTCAATAATCTCTAGCCTAATCTCAGGTTTCACTATCTCCAGTAATTTGCGGAAAGAGATCTGGATTTTTTTGTTTGATACTTGTCTAATATACTGGATATTGTATTTATAGTATTTAGAAATTCATGGTCATCTCTATTAATTTCCAGTCTCAATTTTTTAGCAAATTCTTCGGTTACAGTTGACAGTTAGCACCTGAACCAATAGTAGGTTTAGTTGTTGTCGATGTCATAATATGTATCTTGACACTAACTTTACTATTATTTATTAATATGAAGTAAAAAATATATTATTGCATATATTATTAAATATAGAATCACAATGATAACTTTATCTTGCAAAATCAGTAAAGTACCAGTTACAGCTGTATTAAATTCCGGTGCCGATTGTAATATTATAGGTAAGGGACTAGTAAATGGATTAGGTTTAAAAATCGATGATAGCTCTGATGTAGAAGTATATAATCCTATTAGTAAGCTCGATATAGTAGGAGTAATTCGTGAAATAGAAATTTCAATACCGTCTCAAGGCTCTAAATGGAAACAAGTAAAAGTTACGAATATTTTTGTTGTTAATAGTCCTGAATATGTACTGGTATTAGGTCAGCTATGGTTTAAAGATAATGCAATGGAATTGGACTTTCCAAATAAAATTCTTACACTCCTTGATGGAACTGCTATACCATTAGTTATTGGGTCAGGAATTCCACCGCCTACACAACACAATCAGTCCGTGGATGAATATGTCAAGACGATAAAGGTATATGCCGCATCATTGGGTATCAACTTAAATAATCAAGACCTTAAGGAAACTTTCTTCAATGGTCTATCACGAGAAAATAAAAAAGAAGTAATTCGATTTGGGTTTAAAAATTCTCTGAATGAAATAATTGAGTATTTAAAATTTATTTCAACCGGACCCACTGATATTCAAAAAATCTGATTTGGGGGTTGGAGCAAGGAAATGAATCAGTAATGGACCATTTTGCAAAAGTAGAAAAATGTGGTAAATTAGCCGAATACAATGGAGAACAGCTTAGATACTTCTTTTTTCATGGGTTGTCACCTGATAACCAGATGGAAGCCAGAAGATGCGGATTAGAGCTTCCATTGGATGAGCTAGTAGTGAGGTTAAGCACATTGGAAAGACTTGCTAGATAAGTAAGAGAAATGTGCAATTATCCGACCATTTCGTGTCTGTTTTTTTCGATTAAAGATATAATATACAACTTAAGAATGACGCAACCAAATATTTTTAATTTACTGGAATTACTAGAACAGATCTTGTATTTTTTAGAAATCGATCGATCCCTCCACCCCACTTTATTTGTCAATTACTTTTGGTACCACTGCGGTGTTCCAATTCTATGAAGACGCATTGAGTTTTCTATAGAAGGTTATCGATGGGAGCGGCGTGATAAAAATACATCTGGACCTCTTTATAGGCAATTGAGAAAGTTAAAAAAAGTTATGTGCATAAAAATAAAACCTCTCTATTGTTCAAAGATGGTATATCTTAAATTGACAAGTTTAAAAATCTCAGATGCATTACTCAAGGCAATTCTATATTCATGTTCAAATATAAAATTTCTTATTCTTGATCAAAGTTATAGTTTCAGTAATATACAAATTATAGAAATTGCAAAATATTGTCTGAAACTACAGCATCTGAGTCTTAATGCATGCGGATCTCTTACTGATAGATGTATCACTGAAATAGCGCGTTCTTGTCAAAAACTTAGACATCTTGAGCTTGGAGATTGTTCGATTGGTAATAAAGCTGTTGAGGAAATAGCCCGCAACTGTACTAATTTGGAATATCTTGGTTTAAAGAGATGTAAAGGGATTAGTGAAGAAGTGATGAAAAAACTCACTTCAAAAATTAAAATCGAACATCCAGATTATTCTGATGATGAATGGTCTGATTTACCTTCACTTATTCCAGATGAAACAGATTTTATTTCTGCATTCGGGAATTATATCCGAGTATCATCGAGTTTAACTTGACCAGAACGAATTAATATATTAAATAGTCTTGCTCGAGCTACTCATCATTCATGGCAAGGACTTTAGAGTGGATAAATATTTATTGTTAACTTTTTTTCAGCAAAGATATATAATACATAATATAAATTATTATCATGAAAGCGAAAATAGTCAAAGCTAAAGTAGGGGGGCAAAAAGTTAATTGTCGCCTCGAACCAGGATTTCTCAGTTTGTCTATGTGTAGTAATAAGCTCCTCAAGAAAATCGGTAGTAAAATTAGCAGAAAGTTAACTCCCAAAGAAAAAGATAGTAAATTCGTCAGAGAAAAAACAACAGCTCCACTTGGATTGGCCATAATTCCACTTACATTTACTTCTAATATAATAAACAATCATCGCCTTAGTAATTATGAATTCATCACAATCCCGACCGAAGTGCTAGTTGAAAAATATAACTTTAAATTGCCTAATTATATATTACTCAGTAATAATTGGTTCTATAGTCGCAAATATGATGATGATAAGCTCCAAACATACATACCTGAAATTGTAACCGATGCAGAAGATGCTTGGGTAAGAACAACTCTCCGTATTAAAAATCTCGCCGAGAAGAAAGGGGGGAGGGTTATAGTGTGTGTTACTAAAAAATATGTTGATGAATTCTACGAATCTGCTTCTTCTAACTCTGATGATGCAGAGCATCGAACCTTTGGTTCTTTTGATACCTCCGATACAAGTGGTTCTTCCACATCTAGTTCAGAATCGGATGATAAGCACGTGTGTAAGGTCGTTATACATTCGAAACGATGCCACAGAGTAAAAAAGAAAAAATAATCACATTTATTAGTGAAGAATGGGTAATTAATTATTTGTTTAATGGATTTTATTTACCTAATATAGGAAAGCAAGTCGGCCTACCCATCTGCCATATTTAATTTTTTCAGCTGGCTTAGAGGATTGTGCATCCAAATCTGCAACTGACCCTTCCGATCTTGAGAATGTATAATTATATATCAGACATTAGTTATTTTTTCGTGATAATATATATTATTAAATATACTTAACATGTTCGTTGATACTATTGTTAAAGGAAAAATTCCAGTAAAAGTATTAATTGATACAACATCTAAATCCAATACTATTAGCAGGCGCTTGTATAGTAAGCTTGAGTCTGATCACGGATTAGAAGGTATACCTGATGAAGATATAATAGGCGAAGAAATAAAAGGCCTAGATTTACAATTCCGCTATAAAAGAAAGTGGCGAAGCTTAGATGGTACCGAAGTAATAGACTTTCAAATTCGCAAAAATTCATCGTTCGATCTGGTATTGGGACAAGATTGGTTATGGGCGCATGAAGCAAAAATAAGCTTTAAATTTTCTCCTGGAACCTATGAACAATATGGTATTATTACAGACCCGAAGAATTATTGCTTTGTAATGATAAATGGTATGAGTATTCAATTAATCGAAGAAGGTAACACTCCCACAGGCGGTTCTCTGAGTCATAAAGCCAGCTCCACTAAAAATAGAAGAATTAGCAAGATTAAGAAATATCCCAAGATAGATTTAGGCGATGGAGGTGGTAATCTTTCAATCAAAACGCACTTCAATAATATTTGGAAGTCGGTCCATTCTATAGAAAATGATATAGAGTATAGAATTTTTGAAAAACTTTGTATTATCGAGTATGAACTAAGTTGTATAAATAAAGAAAAGCTACCATGGGTAAATTCTGAGACAGAGACCAGTTCATCTAGTTCCAATTCAGAACCCATGAACTCAGGCCGATATAAATTCCAAAAGGATCGCATGCGTAATACAAAGAAAAAGGTTGTCTCTCCTATTCGAAAACATCGTAAAAATAACTTGTCTAAATCAACGGAATCTAAACCTGGTCCAACTCTAGAGGAGGTTATGGATATAATCAACAAATCTCTCTCAGATGTCAAAGATAATAAGCACCGAAAGAGACAACATGGGATATTTGAATCGAAAAAAGCAGTAAGTATATAGGTAATATGGCTAAGTCTCAAAACAATATGCATAAAACAATGGGTAAGTTCACTGATAGTCCATCCCAGTATATGAATCTGCTTAATCCTCATAAATATGAACACACATATAATCCAGGAAATAACTTTGTGATGGTCAAAAATAAAAGTAAGGGAAGTATAGTAGGTGTATTTGATTATTCTGAACTATAAGTATATTTGGAAATGCACCACCTGACGCTCCTGGCATAATTTCGTTTGTAGTAAGACATTTTAACTGCATTTATAAACCGCGATCACGATAATCAGATTTTTTACGTATTACGTAGCACGTTTCTATTTTCCCATGATCGGATCATGTGTTTGAGGCACACAGGATGCGGAGTCGATCAGGCACATAGGTGCCCTTGTTTTGCATGTGAGGGATCAACGTGATACTAGTTAATCGTGCACGGACTAAGAATAAACTTTATTTCAGAAAACTGGTAGAATGGGCATTGTTTCGGTTTAATTGACAGAATAAACATTTTTTTTGGTATAATTGATCACAGATACATTATGGTATCGAATTCACACTATAAATAAAGTTACAATTGACAGAGTAGCGAATATTTCAATTAACCATATTTTATACACACTCTTTATTGTTATAATGAAAATGTACTGAAAAGTTTATATACATTTTTTGACGTAGTTATCTTTACAACGTAATTCTTTTATTTCTAGCAAATTCCAGCCTTAACATGAAATGGTTTCTGGCGGGTTCCAGTCCTCACAAGAAATGCATAAAAAAATAATGATCGACAATTTTCTCTATAAAAGATGAATTTTTTTCGTTATCTTAACCTTCTACAAAATCAGAAATAATAGTGTCTTTGGCACATAACGTATAACGAAACAATTAATAAATTTTTGCAATTATCTTCGAATAAAACTATCAAATTCATCACAGAAATTAATCTACTTAGCTTTGTTTGAATTAAGGTATCTTCGTTGTGATTAATGCCCGTGCGTCCCCACGAATAATATTCTAATCGGATTTTCTTTTCTCGCTCAGATGCATTCATTCAGCATTTCGGAGAATATGCCTTTTATGGCATTAACCGTTTCATTGTTTTTCATCATTGCGAGAATGTTCCCCGAAAATATCCACTTGTGTATAGGGTTCATCACCATGTGGTTCTTTTTGTGTGATGTCAGGCAAAAAATCGTCAATGACACAAACTCTCGTGATACCAAGATCAACACTATCGTTGAAGAAATCGGCGGAATCAGAGCCGAAATTAATTCTCGTGATGCCAACTAACCCACTTTCTCTGAAAGAAATTTCGACTAACGTATTTTATTATGAAATGATGACACTTACGTGTCTGATTGCAGGCTCGGGTCAATTGACATTCACAGGGATTAGTCTAACCGTCTGGACCCAATTTAAGCAAATTTTCGATCGAATCAAGGCTGAAAAGACATTTACCGTAGAAGAGATGTGTCTCCATGTGGCGATGGAAATCCACGCACTTGGAGGAGATATTAAGAAGACTACTGTCCAGGGATTTTATGAAAGAAATATTAAGAAAAGGAACGGTTACATTAGTACATTAGACCAGATCGGTTTATGGATAGATAGTAAAAATAACTTAGCTAGTAATATGGGGTAGGGAAAGGAATAGCCATTACTTTACAATGTGAAGGGGACTAGGGTCCCGGCTTACTCCTCCCTCTTTGTTCCTACTCCATGAATAATTTTACAAGGCCGGCCTTTTACATTGTAATGTAGCATAAAAAATAACGTTGAAATATATAATTATTATCAATAAAGTTATCAATTATTTGTTATTTTTAATTCGTGTTTCGTGAGTGCAATAATTGAGTGTGAATCCGATAATCCGATCGTAATTTGCTGAAGGCAGTCACACAGTGGCTATGCATGTGACATGGGAGCAACCCCATGTGATACATAATTATGCTTTTATTGTCGCGTGAAAACAAAATCCTACATAACGAGTTTTTTTGTCACTAAATATGTCCGAAATTGAAAACTTGAACCTTCAGCATCCGAGTAAGCTTGTGTTCAAATTTCATATGATCGTTAGAAGCATCTTTTAATAACTTTGCTTTCTCTTCCTAGCATATTGGAGCCGAAACCCAAACATTTGGGGAAGTTTAAGCGATTGGGACATTTACTTTATTGACAAAGTACCTGGATGCAATAAAAGAGAAGCGCACCGATCTCTGAGTGTTGAGCTTGACATCCTTCTTGACAATCTGCCAAGAAAAAATCGTCGTTTTGTCAAAGCAAGCGCCTTGAAAAAAGCCTTGGAGGTTGGATCATTTTTTTTTGTTATAAGTGCATATTACCATGCCCTGCAGTCGTGTTCTGAGTGATTTTCACACAAGGCAACTCGTGTTCTTGCCTGAAGTGGGAAGTATAATATAGTCTGGACTTTTTAGGTCTCATTATATTATGCGTTGGTAGCACATTTATTATTTGTTATTTTGCCTATACTCTGCAGTCGTGTTCTGAGTGATTTTTCACACAAGGCAACTCGTGTTCTTGCCTGAAGTGGGGAAACATGTTGTGGTCTGGGTCTTCGGGCCTCATCATAGCATGTGTGGGCATCAATTAAGTTATCTATAATGATTCATTAACTCTTCTTTCACTATTTTGTCAAGAACTGTGATAACGATTCCGCGAATGATTTATTATGGAAAAATCATCTCAAGAAATTGGAATCACTTGCTATTTCGGATCGAGTACACAAAGTATGTATCGTTTTTAATATTACTAATATATTTAATGTGGCAGTATTTACTATTTCTTCTCGAATGGTTATTTTTAGCGTGAAATAAAAAGCATCGCCATACAAGAAGAAATTGGACGAGCTGAAGAACAGTTATTGGAGAAACCCCCAGAAAAACGTAAAGCCAACATAAAGGATTCAAAGGTTGAAGAAAGGGTAATCCCAGTTAAGAATACAGTCACTGTCTTCAGGTTGAACTAATTTTTTTGTATTTCAATATTTTAG
Source organism: Diversispora eburnea (assembly GCA_910592015.1). Taxonomy (NCBI): domain Eukaryota; kingdom Fungi; phylum Glomeromycota; class Glomeromycetes; order Diversisporales; family Diversisporaceae; genus Diversispora; species Diversispora eburnea. The sequence continues at coordinate 8,540 of CAJVPK010001508.1, forward strand.
GTTGGCGAAAAAAGACAACGGCTGACCAGAAGTATGAATAAGCAAAAAGCGGAATCTTTTACGGATCTAATAACAAATTCTGAATCTTACGGATTAGATGATGAGAATGAAGATATTCTAGATAATGAGGTAAAGTAATTGTTTAATAATACTCGTGGTGTCTGCTCATGTTCAATAATTAATTGTATTATTAAGACATTATTTTAATACCGTTACTAGCAAACACCTTCAGTAGCTCCAAGTACCGTCGAAACAAAAGTAATTGTTGTAAGTACGCAATTCTTATCTATAGTGTACAGTTTCGGAATACATTTAATAATATCTTATTTATTTCTATAGGAATCAAATAAAAAGGCAGTCCAAGACTTGCTCGGCGTTAAATGTTCAGAAAATATGCAATTAATTTGCCAATATCACGATAAGACATACCCAGATGAAATCTTACTTGATTTACGTCCTAACTCAAGATTTACCAAGGAACTTCCCTTAAATATTTTGTCACCATATCTAAAGGAGCTCGATGATAAAATCGAGAACTTGATTCCATCATACATTCACGAATTCTTGACCCAGTTTTTTAACCAAAATTTGACGGGCGAAGATTGGCACACCAAAATTGATGATCTGCAGTGTCAAGATCGTAATGATTTGTTGATGGTATCAGTCATACGAATTTTGCGTAGAACCTTACCACCATTGTAAGTACAAATATTTTTCACTCTACCAATAAGTACGTTTATTTATATTATTGGCTTAATTTTTTTTAGTATTATTGCATATTCATTGGGACCAAGAAATCCTCTTTTGAATTTGACGACACTGGAAAAACCGCATTTAAACAATTTTGTTCATCCCTGTTTACAAACTAGTTTATGGTATATCTCATCCATAAATTATGAGTTTGGAGAGATAAGAACCGAAAATCATAAAAATCAATGTGCGGACGGAGTTGGTTACTTAAATACTGCAGATAAATACCAATTGGTATATATGGAGGGTTCAAGACCAAATGCAGATGATGACAAAGAGGTTGCTGATGCATCAAAAATCGCGAACAATCTACAGAAAATTTATATAAACGTTGTGAAAGACAATATAAAGTGTAGGCGACGATTTCCCAAACTTTGCATTTTTGGTGGGCAAAGTTATCGTCTTAGGGTTTATTTACAATTCTTGGATTACTGCGGTAAGACATTTATGTTCTTGTTATTATAAACAAATATTACTTGCTCTATTGACCGTTGATAACGATAAATGTTAGGGAGGAAGTTCCGCCTTAACGAGGTGGATAATGCGAATCTCCCACGTGATTTCACGGAAATGCCGGATTTTGTTTCATTTTATGAGTGCATTATAAAGTGGGCGGTGAGTATATTGTGATTAGATCATCATTTTTAACAAATAACTTGTATTAACAAATTAACTGTAATTTAGATGCTAGCTCGAGAAATCATGGAAGGGTTTGAAGAATCAAGGACACAAAAGAGACCTTCAAGGCTCTCATATATTAGTAGTCTAAAAGTGGTGGATACCATGTAGCTCGAAAAATTAACAATATCAGTGATTTTATATATTTTATGCCACATGTGGCCGTGTTATATTATCTGCACATAAGTGAACTAAAAAACACGAAAAATATATGCTCTTTTAATAGTATTTTTAACAATAGCCAGAATTAAAACATTTTCAGCATCATCTATTTCGAAGTTGAGTTGGGAAGATATTGAATATGTAATAGCCAAGATAATTTGCTCTAATCAATAATGTTTCATTATCACGTGATTACTGCACCTGTGAACTCGAGTTCACACTTAATAATAAATAAATAAATCATAAAGTAATAGTATAATCCGGAAGAATGAACACTACGCTATATACGTATAATAAAATATTCATTTATTTTTATGGGTAGAGCCCAGCACATATCGGGTTTGTGAAATGTATATAATGCATATAATGGTGATGCATGT
>CAJVPK010001509.1:0-10502 GCA_910592015.1 Diversispora eburnea
TAGTAATTCTTATAGTTATACTTAGTTTTATTTATTAGTTTTAGTATTATTTTATCCTGTTGTCTTTGTAAATTGTAAAAAATTTATATGGATAACAATTTGGTAGTGACTGTGAGATATCAAACTTCTTTTATTTTGATTAAGAGATATTTTATTAATATTTAGTTATTAGTTTTGTGAAATTTTGAATTTCTTTTGAATAATATTTAGATTTACAAAATAGTTTATTAGTTTTATATAAATAGTATTACACAATTGAATAGTTTAGTCAACACATTCTCCCTTGAATATAACAACAGAGTAAAAGAAATAGTTCAACAATATAATGGTTTACAAGAATCCCTCTGCTTTTTTATTTTGATTTCCTTTTATATTTTCTTTTATTATTATTTTATATATTTCTTTATTTAATTTGAATTCTATTCTGAAACTATGTGGAATTGTCAAGGATTATCAGGATAATCATTTAGTAGCTTTATTAATAATTTTATATTTCATATTCAATTTTGACAATTCGTAGATTAATGTTTATCATTAATATTATGTGAATAGAATTGTTTTTATTTTCTTTTTATTTTATTTCTGCTTTTATATTTTATTTATTTTATTAATTCTTTTATTATGCCAAGCCCAAATTTGGATAAAAGGGTTTTAAGCCCTAAGTATTATTAAATGTTTATATATTTTATTATATATTTTTACTTTTGTAATTTTATATAAATAAGGCATAAGAATAATAAAGAAAAGGGTAGATTTCATTCTGCTCAAATAATTATTTATTTATTTATTAAATACTCTGTTTGACCGAATTGTCTCAATTTACTTTCTTTTACTTGTAATTATAAATGAGTTAGGACAACTCGTTATACTTTGGCTTATTGCCAATTAAATACTATTGCCCAAAAGAATCACTACCACAGAACTTTATTAACCTGAGAGATGACATCTCATGTAAAACTAAACTACTAATACAAAATAAAGAACAAAAGAAATAAATAAATGAATACAAAAGATAATTGTGAAAATATTACACTTTACCCACATTACTTCTTGAAAATTATATACAAATTACAAAAAAACTAAAACTATCAGAAAACTACAATAATGTAAAAGAGGATATTAAAAAATAATTTTCATGGAACAGAGTAAGCATTTCAGATGATATTTCATTTTACGATATTTTAAGTACATTAAGAAATAAATATACAATTAATGGAAACTTGCTTAATTCCTACTTCTTTAGTCACATTGAATTACCAGAACTATACATATTTCCAAAATTAATTTTGAATTTTTGAGATATTTTGACTTTTTGAAATTTATATGGAATCTATTCTATATATAGAAGTAAAAAAAGTACTCAGTTATATATATATTCAATTAAAGAATAAATCTAGATGGTCAAAAAATTTCAGGTTTTAAGTAAAATAATTTTATCTTCTATGAAAAACTATTTCAACTTTTTTCTCAAAATTACAATTTCAGGATTCCAAAATAATTTTGTGTACAAATATAATCAAAACATCCTAAACAAGTAAATATATCTGACCTCCCAAACAATATAACTTTGTCTATTATACAAAAAGAAGATATAAAACTCTTAACAGAAATATTGAAAAAAAATACACCTTTATAATAATTAAACTATCAAAAGAATAGATTAATTTAGAAGCAGATAAAAGATTTTTCCTTCCTACAAACATTAACACAGCTAATAAAATAGTCAATATCAACTTACCAATTAATAGAACTCAAATAATACAAATAATTAAATAATTAAAAACACACTACAAATTTAACAAACTTTCAGAGGATTGAATTCTGAACATATATACTCTACAAGATGAACTTCCTCCAATAACAAAGTAATTATTGACTTAGCAAATAAAACTAAATAAATAGTAATACTTCCATAGTAAATAAAATAAAGATTATAAAAACTGTTAAAATACTTCACCAATATTATAACTTTCATCTCCCAAAAGAGTTTTTTCGTATTTAACAAAATAACAATAAATACATATTGGTTTTTTCAAAAAATCAATTTGTTTTATAAGCAAAATATAATACATAAATAAAAAAAATAAAAAATAGTCAAATTCTAGACTATAGTTACTTATTTATCAAAAATATAAAAAACAAAAGTCAAACTAAACAAATATACAGTCTAACTTCTCTATAGTTATACCCTCAGGATACTAAAAACTGTGACTATATAGAGGTGTGTCTATTATAAAAAGTTTTTCTATATAGTCACATCTATATTAAAATATATTTATGGTGACTATATAGAGAATTATTTATTATAAATAAAGTTACTATAGTATTATATTTTTTTTCCACACTTTTATCTTTTCCAATTTATATTATATTATCTGTTCTTAAAAAAACCTGTTATCACATTAACGACAAACAAAAAAAAGAAATATGTGAATTAGTTAAAAAAAATTTATCTTATAAAAAAAAATTATCTTATAAATAGTAAGAAATAGTAAATGAGTTTATAAAACAGTATCTAAACCTGAAAATAGATCATTCAACTATATTAAAATTTTAAAAATGTTGATAAGTATGAATTTCATAATGATATATATGCTAAAAAAACTTTTTAGCATTGTTCTGTAAAGTATTTAATATTGAAATGTACTATAAATATATGGATAAATCAAATTATAACTGAAAGAATGACTATATTAGATTCAAAAGTAAAAGAAAAAAGTTGTTAATTTGTACAAGCTTTTGTGATATCAGATAAATCAATTACATTTTCAAACAAATAGACTATACCTGCTACCCAAATTCAAAATCCAAATGCCGAAATCCCAAATGCCGAAATCCCAAATCCCAAATCCCAAATTATAATTAGTATTTTTTGCCGAAATCCCAAATCCCAAATTCCAAATACTAGTAATTTGGAATTTTGGCATCCCAAATCCCAAATGATTTGGGATTTGGGCAACACGTATAAAATAGGCTACTAAATTTAAGTAATACAATAGATTAAAAAAATTATAATGCATAGTGAAGCAACAAGTATACTATTAGAAAACTTATCTAAAGAATGAAAAAAATTACAAGAACTTCTCTCTAATTACAATTCAGAAGATGTATATAATATTGATGAAACAGGTTATTCTATCAATTACTTTTGAATCAAACACTTTCTATAAAATCGATGGCTAGAAAAAAAAAGATAAATTAAAAAAAAATTTATAATTTAAAAAAAATTAATTAATAATTAAATTTTTTAGGAAAAAGTAAGAGCAACTGTGTTACTTTATTCAAATTCAATTGGCTTTCACAAACTTTGTTCATTAGTCATTGGTACTTTTAAAAAGTCATGATATTTTAATAGGATAAATATTTTTCAATTACTAGTAATATATAAAAATAACAAAAAGGTATGGATATGAAGTGATATTTGGGAACAATGATTATGTTATATAAATAACAGTTTTTGTATCAAAGGTAGAAAGGTTTACTTCTTATTGATAATGCAGTTTCTCATATGATCCTGGAAATAAATAATGTTCAAAATAATGATGCAGATAAGTAATCATCTGAGAATAATTCTATTGATGAAATTGAAGAACTTTAAAAAGAACTACAAGAAAGATTACAAAGAAGATCATAAGGAAGACCACAAGGAAGACCATGAGGAAGTTCACTAGAAAGATCATGAGGAAGGTAACAAGAAAAACTGAAAGAAACTCCAAGCCTTTCAAATATTACTATATATTTTCCTTCACCAAATATGACTACTCATATTTAACCTATAGATGTTGACATTATTCATAGCTTTAAATTAAAATATAAAAATCTATATTGTCATTATTTAATTGATCAATTTGAAAAAAATCAGAATCAAGAGTAAGATTTTTTTCTTATTTATTGAATAATTTAGTTATCTAAAAAATAGTGATAAAAAAAAAATATATTCTATTACAATATTATAATTTATTTTTTTTTTTAATTTTATTTAACTTATTTTTTATTAAATATAGAAAACTTACCTTGAAAAAAGCAATTGATTTTATTGTTGAAGTTTGGAATAATATTAGTAATACACTATAAAAAATTATTGAAAAATTATTAAAATTATGTCTAAAATAGATGAACTCGAAATAGATGAATTTGAAATGGATGAATCTGAAATAAGTAAACATAAATTAGAAAATAAAATTAATAATACTTCCTTATTACTTAATAATTAACAATTAATACAAAATATCAAAGAATATGTTCACTTGATTAATTAACTAGCTAAAATTGAAGATATATTAATTGATGAAGGTATTGAAATGATAATTCATGAATTTCGTGATAGTGATGATGAAACAGATGAAGATGAAGAATTATCACTATCTTTTCCAATAACTATAACGGAAGCAATAGATGCACTAAAAAAAGTTATAAGCTATCAAGAAAGTCTTGAAGTCAAAAAAAAATTTAATAAAAGCAAATTATCAATATTATAAAAAAGATTTAGAAAATAGTGTAATTAAAGAGATAAATAAGAAACAATCTTTAATTTTATTTTTTTTTAATTGTGATAAAAGTATTGATCTATTATATTTATTTATTTTTATTATAATTTTTTTTAATTATAATTAATAATACATAATAATAATAATATATAATAATAATAATTTTATAATGAATTATTAGATAGTTTAATAATATAGTTTATTTTAATAATTACATTTCTAATTTTCTATTTTGTAATCACGATAATTATGTGCGAGAGATGATTATGTATATCATGTGTTTTAACTTATTTATATAATATATAACTTTATAGAAAACAATTTATATAGGTGGTCAATAAAAAAACTTGATAGTAACTATAACATGTTTGTGCCTATACAAAAGTCAAAATAATATAAAAATAAATGGTCAGAATAAAAATGTGACTATATTGATTTTGTGACTATATGTGGAGTAACTATAGAGAAGTTAGATAGTATTACTATATTATCAACTAACTATTAAAAAAATATAAAGAATCTAACAACAGAAGCTATAGACCAATTTATATATCACCATATAACTTTGAAAGAGGAAACAGACAAGACTTGATAAACAATTATTCTTTAAATTCTACAAACACAGATGAACAATATGAAAAAGAAAATTATAAAATAAATGATATACAAAGTGATCAAATCAATAACAGTAACCAGAGTGACACTGAACGCTCAATTGAATGGAATCAAGAAATAGAAAATATAATATTTGATAATACAAATTGTATGTCATTAGATATGAAAAATGATCCAATAAACATCTATAACTTCTCTAATACAAATTCAAACAATAAACAATTACAATATATGTAAAATTTACACTTTTCACTAAATATATTACTAAATCTTGATACATTAAATATATAAGAATTAAACAAATACACAACACAGTAATAAATAATAGATTTCACAAATTACTACAAGTTTAATATACTGAATTTAACAGAAATCAAATATTATACACATAGTCATTATCACATTTTCAAAAATAATTTAAACCCTAATGATAATAACAAAGAATTTTTTACTATTGAATGAAAGATTCTGAAATTCACTGTTATGAAATAGAAATAATGATCAACAAGAAACTCAATAAACATGTGACATTTATCTAAATATTTGAAAACTATATAATCAAAGTAGATATGAAATTTAAAAGGAATATCAAATTAAGGATTATTGTAATATACATTTCTCCAAGTAACTATTTAGAAAATACAAAGGTGCAAGTAAATTTAATGAAATGGATTAAAATACATATACAGAAATTTAACATAACTAATACAAATAGAATTATAATTATAGGAAACTTTAACAGTGTCACTAACCTATATAAAGATCAACTTTCTTTAATTAAAAAAAGATCAACCAAAATAGAAGAACCTCTAATTAAATACTTATTAGAAAAAAAATAAATAGATACATTTTACAAGATCCAAGATATTAACCAAGAAATAAATAATAACAATCCACTTCAAGATTCTCAGTATACTTGAATGAGAAACTATAGGTATCACCCAAATTCAAATTGCTAAATTCCAAATTTCAAATTCCAAATCTCGAATTCCAATTTCAAATCCCAAATTCAAATTATTTTTGACATCCCAAATTATTTTTGGCATTCTAAATTATTTTTGGCACCTCAAATTATTTTTGACATCCTAAATTATTTTTGGCATCCCAAATTATTTTTGGCATTTCAAATTATTTTTGGTATCCCAAATTATTTTTGATATCTCAAATTATTTTTAACATCCTAAATTATTTTTAATATTTCAAATTATCATTATTAATGTTTTAAATTAAAAGTATATATATTTATTATTATATTTATTATAATATTTATTATATTTATTATTATTATAATTACTACTACTACTATTATTATTATTATTATTATTATTATTATAATTATTATTATTATTATTATTATATTATTATTATTATATTATATTATTATTAAATTTATTATTAAATTTATTATTAAAAAAAATTAATAAATAATATATTATTAATTATTCTACAATTTCATTTGTATTATATACAGTATATACCTTTTTAATGTTCTATTTACAATTGATTCAATATTAAAATCTTGAATATTATCATCATTAATTTGTTTTGATAAAAAAGATATTTCAACTGTTACTTCAATTTCAAGAATTTGTCAAAGTTCAGTATCTGTAACATCAAAAAATAAATCAAAATTTTGAGAATCTTTATTTATATTTTTTTCAAATTAATTATTTTCTAATTTAATATCATTATCAGGATCTTCATTATCAGAATTTTTATCATCAAATGAAAATATTGTTTTTGTAATAATATTTTCAAATTCTTCATTATTTAATTCTTTATAAGTATATTTGATTTCATTTGTAATATAATTATAAAATAGAATAATTTAAACTAAAATTAAAAAAAGTTTATTAATTAAATAATTAAATATTATAAATAAATAAATATAAAATTAGTTAAACATACCGTGATCAATGTCTATTCATATACCATCCCAAAACTGAAAAATATTATTTACAGCTTACATTATATGGTATAATTAATACTATTGTAATTGCAAGTTTTTGAATATGGTTATTTTGCTATTTATACATTAACTATCAATTTTTAACTGTATAGATATTTAATACAAATTCAAAATCATAAGGTTTGGCTTTTAAAAAATAATTTGAAATTTGTGCAATTAATTTATTTGCTGATTTATATCTTTCTTCTAATAACTTTTATATTGCTAGAACCTTTTCATATATAACACAAAAGATATTCATTTGTAAATCAGTATCTAAATTATTAGATATATAAATAAATATTAGTTTAAATTTAAATTTAAAAAAAATTATAAATGTTTCTATATTTAGAATGTAAGAAATAAGCTAACAAATAATAATCAAAGTTAAATTCTTTCCATCGTTAATTAAAAACTCTTTGACATTCATCTGAAAATCTAGTTTTTATTTGTGATAATTTCTTAATTGTTACTGTTATAGTTACAAGATTAATAAAACAATCAGTTAAAGTTGTTGACTTATATTCAAAATTCATTATAGTTTTTTTAATAGATAACAATAATACTCTCAAATTTTTAACATCTCTGAAAAAATTTCTTTGTCTCAAAATTAATATTATTTCTAAATTTAATATTTGTAAATCATTTTCCATTATCTTTAAAAAAAAAAATAAGTATAAAGTTAAATTATATTAATTTAATTAAAATTTAAAATTTAAAATATATTATTACCTGCCTTAAAATATTTTCACATCTTAGAATTGAATCAACATAGTCAAAAGCAGTAGTCTATCTTGTTGGAATATATTTTTTCAATTCACTACCTATAACTAAGTTATCTATAATTTCTTGCTGAATATGTGTACCAGCTACATGTGATTAATTGAAAAATTTATAATTTTTTTACAATTTGCAATTATATTTGTAGTCCAATCAAGTTGTATAATATTTTTTGACAAAAGATAAATATGGTGTGTAATACATCTCATTGATAAGATATATAGATATTTTTCTGTCACCAACCTTTTTGCAAGTACAATATTAAATACATAATCTGAAACTATTGAACAAAATTTTTCTGCACCTATTTTATCAATAACTTTGATGATTTTAGTCTTTAGAAATTATCCTGTATAAGAATCTTTGAAAAAATTTTTCAAGGAATGTATATATTCTTTACTATTACTTGTTATAATAACAAAAATGTAAAGAGATTAACTAGCTATAGACATTTATTCATCTAAACCTAAAACAAATATAAAATTTTAGAATTTGTATTTTATATTAAATTATTATTATAAATTTAGAATTATTAATTAATCAATAAATTAAATAAAATTATATCTAAAGTTAAATTTGTCTCATTAGAAAGATTTTTTTTTCCATTTCAGTAATAACAGTAACAGTTTCACCATTAATCATATTATTAGATAAAGTTGTTTTTTTAGGAATTTAATAACCTGAACATAATGTCTTTATAAAATCAATAAAGAAATGATTTTTTACAATTCAAAAAAGAACTCCACAACAAATAAAAAATTTTGTAAGTATCCTTGAACTTCTTCTTTACTTATTATCAATAATTGTTAATTTCTTTATATGACTAGTAATTTTTGACTGTTTATTTGTTTTCAGTTTCTTAAAAGTATTACCATTGTCATTATCATTAAATAATCTATTATTTAATATCTCAAGATATGTAGCATGCACTTCAGATAGTAATGGTATTGAACAATATAGTACAATATGTATTACTATTTCTAAGGATTTTCTGTGAGACCATTTTAATAAATAATATTTATATTGTGTTCCAGAATGCAAATCTTTTTTTTCATCTGTTAAAATAGTTAATATATAAAAAAAGAATTACCAAATTTTATTTTTAAGATGACCTGAACATTTTTTGTTGAATACTTAAAGTATTTTAAAGTCTTCTTCATTATATTCATCTATGTTAAGGTTATAAAAGTAACAAGTAAAGAAAAAATCTATATAATTTATGATTTTTTTATTCAATATATTACACAAAAATTACATATATATATATATGTGCCTATCTTATTTCATTATTATATGTAGCATTTATATTTGTAATAAAATTAAAGTACATAATTATTTAATAATTAAAGAAATAAAACTCAAAATAAAATAAAGCTTATGACTATATAAGTTAACTTAGGTTACTTTAAATAAAGTTCAAAACTATATATGTTTCTAAAATTAATTTTGAATTTTTGAGATATTTTGACTTTTTGAGATTTATGTAGAATCTATTTTATATATAGAAGTAAAAAAAGTATTCAGTTATATATATATTCAATTAAAGAATAAATCTAGTAATTAAAAAATTTCAGGTTTTAAGTAAAATAATTTTGCCTTCTATGAAAAACTATTTTAACTTTTTTTTCAAAATTATAATTTTGAAACTTCAAAATAATTTTATATGCAAGTATACTCAAGACTATATATATTAAATTCAAATAAAGCTCAAGAATACAACTGTTAAATTGGAATTAAGGCTTAAGACTATATAGTATAATCTTAAATAAAGCTCAAGATTACACATGTTAAATTCAAATAAAACTCAAGAATATAACTGTTGAATTGGAATTAAGGCTTAAGACTATATAGTATAATCTTAAATAAAACTCAAGACTATAACTGTAGAATCAGAATTAAGGTTTAAGACTATATAGTATAGATTCTGATTTACCTTAAATAAAGTTTATAACTATATAAGTTAGCTTGAGGTTACTTTAAAATAAAACTTAAGATTAATATGTTAAATTCAAGTTACCTTCAAATAAAACTCTAAATTATGTGATATAAATTCTAATTTATTTTAAATAAAGCTCAAGACTATACTTGCACGTAAAATTATTTTGAAATTTCAAAATTACAATTTTGGAATTTCAAAATAATTTTGCATACAAGTATACTTAAGACTATGTAGTATAGATTCCAATTTACCTTAAATAAAGCTCATAACTATATAGATTAGTTTGGGATTACTTTAAAATAAAACTCAAGACTATACATGTTAAACTCAAGTTACTTTCAAATAAAACTCAAGACTATGTGATATAGATTCTGATTTATCTTAAATAAAGCTTAAGACTTATAGTATTGATTTTGATTTACTTTAAATAAAACTTATAACTATATAGGTTAATTTAGAATTACTTTAAAATAAAGCTCAAGACTACACATATTAAATTCAAAGTTATTTTAAATAAAGCTCAAAACTTAAAAATAGACTTGAATATATATGCACTCAAAAAATAGACTCGAATATATATGTATTCAAAAAAATAAACTCAAATATATATGCATTCAAAAAAATAAGCTTGAATATCATCAGGAAATTTAATTAGACGTCGATTTACGGAATATCACATGACCTCCGGAAATTTCCGCCTGAAAAATTTGATTTTTTAACTTTGGCCGAGATT
>CAJVPK010001510.1:0-10490 GCA_910592015.1 Diversispora eburnea
AAAGATATCAGTTTATAAACAATATTTTATTTTGAGTTATTAGAATATTCAATTCTATGTCAACTGTTCTTTCAAGAGGAGCAAAAACAGCTTCTATTTATATGAAATTTGGACCGTATCGCAAACTATAATTATTAACTTCAAGAAAACTCCGGAAGTTTCTATAACATTCCAACGCAATTATTAATACTGGAGGTAATTTACCTAGGTATTTTACCAGTAGCTACTAGAGGTATTTTACCTTTGTTATACAAATACTAATAAGGTGATACAAGAATATAAATATACTATACTAAAAATAAATAGAATAATACATATATGGAATACTAATATAATAATGAAATAATAAAAATAAAATATGTTATAATAAAAATATATATAAATATAAAAAATAAAGAAATAGGGTCAACACCGTAAACTTACAGAGTTATCCACCCTTAAAAATTTCCTGATGCATAAAGCTTTACAAATACAAATAAAAAAAATTATAAAGAAAGATATAAATTTTTGAAAGCATTAAAATTACGGAAGAAAATATCCGTAATATTACAGAATTTTCATATTTCAATAATTTTCAAAAATTTTCAAAAATTTCCATAATATTATACAAAAAATTATGGAAATTTAATACTGTGTCAAAATTATGGAATATTATGTCCAAAAAAATTTCCTGATGTAGTGTTACCTAAAACAACTGATGGTTATGCCCCCGCCCATCTCTTTTTGACCAATCTAAGTAAAAAGTTACTGGAAAGGAATACTAATCCATCGAGAAGCTATAGATTAGAAAACTGTATACTAAAATTTGCACAGAAAAAATTTAAACTTTTTGACAGGATAACCTTTGGCATTTTTTTCATTTTCTCTTAGTGAAGCAATTAGATCAAAGAGAAATATGGTCATTGGTAAATTCAAGTTGACTAGATTATTATTAAATAATTAATTTTATTTTTGTTATTGTTATTTAAAATAAACAAATCAACAAATAATTAATTAATAAAAATAACAAAAAATTAATTAATAAAAATTAACAAATAATTAATTAATAAAAGTCAAAAATTATAATCGATAATCAATAAAATACATCACCTCGATGTACTTCAATTAACATATATAATAATGTTAAATAGAATCCAATTTCCGTATTAACATCTTTCATATACATTTATCGTATCCGGGTGACTAAATTATTAAAGAAATATAAATTATAATGAATAATAATAAATAATATAAATGAGTATAATTTAAAAGTTAACCAAGATGTAATTACTGTATATGTAATATTTACAATATTCACAAAAACAACATAAAATAGTGATAATATAACACAATAATAATAATTTTTTTAATAAGAATATTTGGAGAATTTACAAATTCCAAACAACAATTAGAATTGATAAAAGAAAATAATAAATTATTAAGAAAGTGTAAGCTTTGTTATCATATCTTCAAGCTTTAAACTTTGCATATCAAGTAAATGATCATTATAGGTATCTTACATTATATTACTATTGTATTATTGTTATTATTATTATTATTGTTATTATTATTTTTTTTTTATTAATATTAGCTAACCTTGAGCAATGTACAAAAGTTTTCTTGCAGAAGAAAATCTTTTGGCAATTCCAATGTTTCTAACAAACGCTCGATACATATTCTATTCTCGGAAATTGTACTATTTATCCATACTGAAAAAATTATTTTTTTAATTAAAATTTAATTCAATTAATTCAATTCGATTAATTATTGATTTATTAATTAATCAATTAATTTGAATAAATTCAATAAATAATAATAATAAAAAACGTTGTATTAAAATACATACACTCATCAAACCGTTCTTCAAAAGTTTTTTTTATTTTCCAAACATTGAGAAATTTGACATAACTATAAAATTCACCAATCTCTTTGTAAAAATTATCCATCGGATATTGGTGAATATAAATTCTTTTTGCCATTTTGAAATATTTAAAATTTAATTCATTTAATTAATTAATGTAATGTCGTAAGTAATGTAGTTGTAATTAATTTAATTAATTTAATTAATTGTAGTTAATGAAATAATATTTTAAATAGTAGTAATTAATATATAATTAAAGTACCTTTTGCTTATTAGAAAATTGCTTTTCGAGTTTAACGAATCATTAGTCGTTATGTGCTTGATGCATCTGTAATTTTTGCTGTTATAATTGTTGTAAGTGCAGTCGCGTCGTCGTTGGAAGCTTTATTGATTGTGTGTTTCATGATTGTAAATGCAGTTGTAGCTGAAGAAATCTCTAATTCGATATTATTTTCAAAAATTTTTCTTCCAAAAAAATAATTTATATAAAGAATAAATTATCACATCACATCACATGATACATGAACACTTAAAAATTCAGTAATAGAAAAATTAATCATCTTAATTGCTCATTTAAAAGCGTCCAATCCATTTACTTAATCATTTTATTCCATTTTTTCTTGTAACTCACGGTTTAACATAATTTAATATTATTTGCCTAGATAGTTTCCTGCGCACATATAATATTCCAATTCCTAATAAATAATTAAAGTCAATTTAAACAATTAAACTTTCTATTGCTATTATTAAAAACATAACCCACGGTAATTTTATATTATATTTTTATTTGTAAATAACAATAAATTTTGTATTAATTATTTATTTTTTATTAAGTTTAATTAATAAATGAGAAATGGAATGGGATGAGAAATTAATAAGTGTTTGGGATAAGGCATTTTATTCTCTGGACATCAATATTCATGAAACACTCGCTGCGCAAGAAAAATATCTAAAAGATTTTTTTGAAAATGATTCATCTCTCACAGAAAATGAAAAGAAGTTTTTATTTAATCGATTAAAGACTTATTATGATTTATGTAATGATTCTGAAGAAAAACAACAATGCAACAATTGCCAGAATTGGTATCAGGCAACCCAATATTGTGAATTTTGTATTCGTAAACATTTAAAAAATAATATTGGTTAGGATTTTTTTATTTCAATCAATATGATATATCTTTATATCAAATTTAAACGCAAGGAAAATAATTAAAAAGAAATTAATTTATATAAAATACTTGTAATTCTCTTGAAATATTTTTATTTTAATGAAAATATTCAATTTATTCAATTAGAAGTCAAATCTCAAGATTCTATCGAAAACAATAAACTTACCAAAGATGATCAAATTCTAACTGATTTATCAAATCAGAAATTCGCAGGTATTTATTTAATGTAATAGTTAATTTATAATTTTTAATTATTAATCAATTTATTATGAAATGATTCGGAACAATATTTATAATTAAATAGCATTCTTCGACTCCATTATGCGAATAAAAAAAGAGTTGCAACTTATCCTAAATGACCCAAATGTTAAAGATCTCTTCTATGGTAGAGAAGAGGTTGAGAGAAAAGCCTCTAAGGAAGTTTCAATTTATGATAATCAAAAACTTTATATTATAGTTAACAGAATCCCAACAGAACCATTGAACATTGTTGGAGAATTTCCAATAGTCTATATCAGGTGGGGATCATTTACAGATTTCGTTCCAACAAGTCATCCAAAAAGCCCATTCCCTCGGGAAGTCATAAAGAAATTTGACAGTATTCTGGATACACACATTGGGCTAGACTTTCGTTTACAATTTAGCAACCTCACTGCGATTGGTTTAGACTGGAAGATCATTCTCGGCTGTTATGAAGAGAGACCATCTATTGTATTCTACGTAATTCGCAAGGGTGTGATCCCTCTTGGTGACAAACTTCTTCCCCAAACAATTGCTGGCATAGAGACAGATGTTCGTGAGGGATATTATAGTCCAACTGGCAAAGACTCGGAGTATTGTCGTAGATATATGTCAACAGTTTCTTCTGGTTGTAGTATTGGAAATATTGGCACTACTCGTGCAGGAACTTTAGGTGCATTTGTAAAAAAAGAAAGTGTGGAAAAAATCTTTTTTTTGACAAACCACCATGTCATTCAAGATGGTTCTAAAAATCGTTGTTTGGTTTCTCAACCGGCTTATATAGACTATGTAGGGAAGTTTAAAAGTGATATAGAAAAAGAAAAAGAATTATTAAAAAAAAGTCAACATGTAGATTATGATAAAGAAGGAACGGAAGTAGCTCGCGCTGAAATCAAGAGGCTGGAAAACATACTGAAAGATGCGCGTAAGAAGGACACAATGCTTGGATCATTTTTCAATGGGATACGTGATAATTATGAAATCGATGGAAAAAATTATGGGGTTGATGCTGCCATAGCTTCACTAGAATTACTTAAAAATGGTAACTTTCGAAATATTAATCCAAAGTGTTTCTGCATACCAGAATCCACATTTAAACAATCATCTTTTGAGCCTATACGGCCTTCAGGCAATATTATCAACAGTAATTTAGTCAATGTTTCAGAACCTATACTTAAAATTGGACGAGAAACTGGACTGACTGTCGGGTATATAAAAGAAACACCTCTATCATCAAATTTTCTAACAAATTATCATGTGTTTTTTCAACAAGAGAGAATATTTGGTCGTGTACTGATGGAAGCCATCAAAAATCAGAATAAAACTATATTTCCTTCTAAATGGTTAGATCGACAAATAATAGTACGGTCCAAAGATAGTCCTTTTATGGAAAAGGGAGATTCTGGTTGCGTCTGGTTTGATCAAAGTGGAGCATTTATAGCATTAGGCCATGGGACTTTAGATACAAGTAGTGGAACGTACGCTATAGGGTCACCAATACATGCAGTGACAAAGGCACTTGATATCAGTATTTTTGTTGGGTGAATAGTGTATTATGTAAATAATATCTTGCTAAGAAAAGATATAATAATATATAGTAAAGCATTTTGAATTACATTCGCGCAAAATTTTTTTTTTTACATGATAATGATGTAGGTCATCCTAATATGCAAATAAATTATTTTACTTTATGGGGCATACTTTATAATAATAATCGTGAACATATATTATTTTATTGCATTTGCTGTAGACGGATATTATATACAAAATTGAATGCTGTAGAGGTTTAAGTACAGAACAAGAAACCATTCCCAATTATTCTTGAAAAGAAATTGATTGAAATTTAAGAGTGCTGAAATTAAAACTTGGTACTCCAATAACTAATACTCTATATTCTTTTCAATAAATCAGAAATGAATCCAATTCTTTTTGAAAACTTGGTTACTGTAATTTAAAGATATTACAAATATTACAAATATAGTAACCATGAATCATTATCTCCAATTACCATGACTCAGTATCTCCAATTAAACTTGCGTGATTTTTTTTTAAAAATAAGAGATTTATACTTACAACTGAGCATAAATAAAAATAAAAATATAAATGAGCTAAATGAACTAAATAAAAGTACGTTATTATATGAAGTATCTAATTAATCAATAAAAAGTTTATTTCAGGAATGACTCCATTGACATTAAAATATGTTGTTTTGTTAATTTAATGTGTTATAAATGTTATGTAAATAAATATGCTGTTGGGTGTATGGCAGAGTTTTGAAATGAAGAATCCCAATTACAAAAATAAAAATGGTGTTAACCTTACTGCATTTACTGTAGGCAGGATATTTTTATTTTATATCTTATCTTTAAAAAAGGTTGCTACTATGGTAACACTGATATGTACATAGTATAAACAGTTGGGACATTTAACATCACAATTTATATGTTGACCTTCATCATTTGAACAGTTATAGTTACAAAGATGAGGTTTTTTGTTTCACGAACATGCTTCTTATACTTAAATTTGAATGGAGAAATTCTAAAGCTATTACACAAGCTACAGCACAACAAGTTGCTTATAAAGATATTATTCCACAAGTCAAATGCAAAAGATATGCTTTACTGAAAAGGAATTCTGATTTTAGCTGATTTATGATACAGTATAGGATGCAATAGGACAGTCAATTTTTACTGGTTTTTAGCTGATCTATGGTATAGGAATTCTGATTTTTAATATAGAAATCACCATTCAGTACAGTGATTCTTTTATATTTAACTAGTGTATGTAGACATAGGTGTTCCTCAATTACTATTATCTGATAGAGGAAGTCATTTTAGAAATCAAATTATTGAAAAATTAATGAAAAAGTTTGATATAAAACATATATATTCAACTCCTTATCACCCTGCTACAAATGGGTTGGTTGAATGATTTAATGTACTCTTTGTGAATTATTGGCAAAACAACTGTAACTATGCAAAAATGGGATGAAAACATATTTCCTGTTCTATTCACATACTGGACCACTTAACAAGTAACAACAAAAATTGAACCATTTTATTTAGTTTATGGCAGAGCTGCTAAATTCCCATTATAAAAAGGATTAGAAACTGTTGAAACCAATTAGTTAAATTGGCTCTTCAATTTAACTAATGAGTTATCTATTGTGAAAGGACAAACTCAATCTAAAATGAAAAGGCAACAATTAAAACAAAAAGAATATTATGATTGATAAATTGTTACACCTGTAACATATGAGATAGGAAATAAAGTTTTTACATATGAAGTTACAAAACAAAGATCCTAAATGAAAAGACATACTTATTAATGAACTTTTATATCCGGGAGTTTACAAATTAGGAACACTAGATGGAAAAGTATTATGAGTACTGATAAATGGTTCATTACTTAAGTTGTATCATAAAAAGATTAATTGGATACCACAAATCACTATTATATAAATTGCCATCAAAAATTCTTGAAAAAAGTTACTGGTTGTAACTTCAAAAGATATATATATGACAGTTGTTCTTTGAAAAATTCTTCTATAAAGATATGGTTGAAACAGACTTGAATAAATATATACAAGATTTATTAATGACTGGTAGAATTAACATTATATCCATATGATTATATGGACAGTTGGAAATTATCTATGCAAAATGTTTATTCAAAATTTTAGAGAGAAATTAAACAATGACATAGAATCATAACCATGATTTATGTCTATTATATAGGAGAATTAAGGAACTTGTCTAATATACCAAAAGAAGAGTAGTTGGAATTTGTTCAATTATAACAAATTCATTTTGAATACTGTTATTATTTAGGAATTACCAGAGTGTACAATCTTTTTAAATCTAATGTCAATTAAATTTATTAGACTTCATATTTATTTTACTAAATACTTTTGGATATAAAATCATATAATTATAAAGAATCAGTAAGTTATTATCTGAGCCTTAGTGAACTTACTTTGATAGATTATAAGTGGAACTTTATAATTATTTTGGTGAGAATAGTTAACTGTATTTTTTTATTTTTATTTCTATTATATTATTTATTATTGTATATTTTATTATTTATATTTCATATATTATTTAGTATATATTAACAAATTTATTAATATAAAACAATTAGAAATTAGTGCAACTATTTAGTATTACAACTGTAAATTTTGAAATAATTGATAGTGTAGTTTACAGCATAATCAATAGTGTAATCAAAAGTGCAATAGACAGTGTAGTAGATAGCATAATAGATAATGTATACATTAGTATAATTAATAGTATATGCATTAGTGTAGTCTACAGCATAATCTATTATAACTTCAAATATGTATATAAAGGGCTGAATTCTATTCTTAGTCTTCAGTTCTAAAACTCGTAATTTATAAAAATACTTCATGATTTGCAATAATTCTTGAAAATTATTTCTTTGTAATAGTCTTAGTGACAACCTTAATGAATTTTCTTAGTGAAAATATCTTTTAATTTCTTAGTAAAGCCTCTTTTGAATTACTTGTGAATTACCTTTGTCTTTGTGACTAAAGTTATTAGTTGAAAGTTTTACTGGTCGAAAATTTATAAATCATACACACATCGGATACCCAATATTAGGGATGTACCATGCACATATTGGGTACCTGATGTGTGTATGATTTATCAATTTTCGACCAGTGTTTATTTTAACAAACATTTAGACATACTATGGTCAAAATATAATTTTGACAATAACTCTAATAATATAGTAATGTAGAAATATGTTGAAATGTCTAAATGTTAATAAAATATCTAAATATTATCAAAATGTCTAAATGTTGTTGAAATGCTTAAATGTTGTCAAAGTGTCTAAATGATGTCAAAATGTCTAAATGTTGTCAAAATGTCTAAATGTTAATCATATTTTTATAAAAATAAAATACTAAAAATATTGAGTAATGTTATATCACGAAATGATTATCTAAATTAAATTACTTTAATTACATATATTCCTATTATAACAATTGACATATATAAAATTATCAATTGTTGCCACATATAAAAAGTTTTAATTAATAAGCAAATATTAAAAAAAAAAAAAAATTCTCTCCTGTATTTGACAAAAATCGAAAAACAAAAAATCAAAAAAATTCAAAAAATCTTATGAACGCAAAAGACAAAAAAATTTTTTTAGGAGTTCAACCTCCTGAAGAAAATACTTCAATATTAAAAGCCTTAGCAGTCTTCTTTTTGAAAACCAAAAAACAAACAAAGTTATGAAACATGACATTTTTAGAAAAATCACTACACTTTCAAGAGTTCTAGAGTTTCTTACTTTTTTCCTCTTCATAACTTCTAAATAATAAAAACAAAATACCTTCACAGAAAACATTATCAATAATCCTGAATACGCAGTGCTAATTACCTTTAACAGTATCAATATCTCTTATAACACAAGAAAATTTACAGCCGTTGCTCAAACTTTTAACACTATTCCTTCTCACCCGTAACAAAAAAGAATAAAACAAATGACAAACAGTATGGACAATATAACACTCAATCAAAAAGACCAAGAACTATATGTCAATACTATCAACTCGATAGAAAAAACTGTTAACATAGAAAACACAAGTTATATTTCACTAAACACATTCTTTAACTCTTCTTGCAAAAACTCTTCTGCACTTCCAAAAAAATACATAACCTTCTCACCCTCTAAAAATGATTAGCAGATATATAATTCAGCTGACAAACAAAGAAAACCAATTATATAGCATGACTATAAAACACAAAACTAGTTTGAAATACAGGAAATACAAAATAAACATGCAACTAATGTAAATAAAATACCAATAGTAAGACAAAAATTTTTTGAAATTATGTATAATAAAACACAAACTCAAAATCTGGAGAATGACCTAGAAGATTCTATTCATAATTTATTACCAATCACAATATACAATTACACACAATATTTGATTAAACCCAAAGATGCCTTAATATTGTTAAACTACTTAACAAATCTGAAAGAAGTACAGTTGCCTTTGAAAAAGAAGTATTAAAAACCTTCTTCTCACAATATAACAAAGATAAAACTATATTTTATAAACTACTAAACAATTTAGAAAATGCTCCAGACCATATAAAAGAATAATTTACATTACTGAAAAAAAATTACATAATTTAAAGACAAAAACAATATTAATAATAAAGAAATTATCTCTCCCTGACTTCATAGTGAATCACAAGATTACTTAAGAACAAGAATTATATAGTGCTATTTATATAGTATAGATTTTTCTAAAAAACTGGAGAGGAAGAGACATGGCGCAACTTATAATATACACAATTAACTTCATCTTATCACCATATAAAAGACTTAATAGAATAGAATTTAATTACAACTAATTTACTAAACAATGTGTAAAATATTTTCATGAATTCTAATCTGCCAAACATTTTCTACCTGAAGATCCTATCAATCTGTACAAAGAAACAATAGCAGAACTTTCAAAAGTAAACTTTTCACTCTGAAATAACTTACACTTAACAAAAGTATTACAAGTATTGTACAAATAATATAACTTTGACATACTGTAAATTGAATACTATTGTTCAAAAGAGCCATTACCACAAAACTTTACTGATCTGAGAGATGAAATCTTATGTAAAACAAAATTACTAATACAAACTAAAGAACAAATAAAAGAAATAAATGAATACAAACAAGAATTATGAAAATTCTACACCTTATCTACATGACATTTCAAAAACTATAAAATATAACTTTGCTAATTACTAGAAAAAAAGATATAAAATTCTTAACAGAAATACTGAGAAAGAAATATACTTTTATAACAAATAAACTTTCTAAAGAATGAATTGACTTAGAAGTAAATAACAGACCTCCCCTTTCTACAGATATGAATATAGCTAATAGAATGGTCAATATCAATTTATCAATTAACAAGATTCAAATAATACAAACAGTCAAACAATTAAAAATATATTACAAATTTGACAGACTTCTAGAAGACTGGTATAACAGTTTTGACTATGTCATAGCTTACATAGTTAACGAGTGACAACTCCATCAGGAAATTTAATTAGGCATCAATTTACGGAAATATCATATGACCTCCGGAAATTTACACCTGAAAAATTTGATTTTTTAACTTTGGCTGAGATTTAGGTGACAGGAAGCGATTTTCTACTAAGATGTTTCTAAGATAGATCGAAAGCCCTGGTTTTTGGCTACAA
>CAJVPK010001511.1:0-10481 GCA_910592015.1 Diversispora eburnea
TCTCCTTCGTGTTGAGAAGCAGCATTCTTGAGATATGAAAGAGTCAGGGCTGTTGACCACCATTCAGATGATTCGGGCTTCTTTAACTTCTCATTGGTAGTATATTTTCGTATTGTTGTTATAATTTCGGTTTTAGGGACTATGGAGACATGTAATTCCTTGATAACATTTTCACTCAATTCAAAGCATCCGTTTGCTTTTTGAGTTGTGGTAATAGATTTAGTTTCTTCAGGTGTTGTTTTTGATCGCACTACAATTAATGCTTCTTCTTTTTCACGTTGATCATGTTCATCAGTGTCAGAGGTAAGTGCATCCTCAATATATTTTCCAAGATCCTTAGTAATATTGGTAGTTGATTCGTAAACGCTTGTCAACCCACTGGTAAGGTTTTTATAGATGCTTTCTGTTTCCACCGGAGCACCTTTCGTTTCGGCACTTGAGACAACACCCGAATTAGAACTTAATTCTTCATAAGTGGATTTATCTGTTTTTTCTGTTTAAAAGCATTTTTCTATCAGTATAACTGTAATTATATTGCAAAAAATGAAACTCAATATATTAGCCTACCTAGTTGTTTAAAGTCCAATTCCTTAGCTTCTTCGTCAATATCGTAATTTTGCAATACAAATAAACTCGCAGCATCCATCATTTCAAATTCCACTGTTTTATCCTTTATTTGCGATTTTGACCACGCTTTTGATTTTTCGAATTCAGTAAGCCAATGCTCACGATAATCCACGGCAACAAATCGTAAGAAAAATAATGTGATTTCAGTCGTTAAAATATCTTTGTGCAAACCGGAAGTTGCCTCGGAGATAAAGTGGGCTTCTAATGCCATATCTAATGACTCTTTGGATTTAAACCCAAGAAGATTGGCAACATCATCGTTCAGAGGAAAGCATCCATCTTTTGTGCGATAAGATAACAACTTTTTAATGATTTCGATTGTAATTGTTTTCCTTGTATAAATAATATCTGAGCGAATCACTTTTTGTTTGTAAAGTACATTTTTATCTGATCTAATTTGGTTGTCTTTTTCGTTTTTCCTTGCTATCTCTTTGTTTTCAAAGGCCTTTATAAATCTGCGGTCAGCTTCTTCAGCTTCCTTGTCAACTTGGTATCTTTCTACTACAAATTTTTTAGCGCAATCAAAAATCTCGTTCTCTAATTTAGTATCCTCTTTGCATTGTTTGACCAACCATTCCAATGATTTTTCATAGTTTTGAGACCATTCATTGTTGTGATCAGTAGCAACCAACCGAAGATACCAAATTGTACATGCAGTAACCCAAACGTTGATATGAAGTTTCGTAACACGCTCAGTTTTGAAATATTTTTTGAGATGGTTAATAAATTCATCCTCTGATTGGAACCCGTAGAAGTTGGCGACGTTTTCGTTCAAAGCTATGCTGCCATCTTCTGCTTGATACCTAACAATGCGTCGGATGAAACGGACAGTTATGGTTTTACGAGTAACAATTATTTTTTTATCTATAATAAGAGATTACGGGATTATATTAATAAGTATATTTATAATAGATCAAAAGAATAATTAATTTGAATTCTTACCTTGAGTTAGTATTTTTAATTGACCATCCTCAAAGCTAGTGACTTTGAATATATCAATAATGAATTTTTTGCATGTCTCGTATAATCTATCTTCAGCGTCAGTGTCATCTATTTGTAAATTCAACCATTCTTCGCTCTTTGAGATTTGAGTTTTCCATTCATTATAGTATTTCCAACATATGACCCTAAGGTAAGTGATAACAATGGCAGTTGACCATACGTCCATATCACACCTTAGAAGATACTGATCAGTAGCGACACATTGTTTGAATTTTTCGACCAACTCTTGCTCATTCTTTAAATTAAGGAATCGAGCAAGATTCTCAGAAAACGTAAAAGCTCCATTTGAAAGCCGCCAGCTGAAAATGATATAGAGATGATGAAGTGTAAAGGTCTCTCGTGAAAAGACAAAGCTCTCCTCTGCATTGAGAACGGAGGAGAAGAATTTAGCACACAAATGAAGATTTCCTTTAACAGGTTTGTTGCCAATCTGAAGTGGAACCCATTGGTCAAAGACTTTATCGCTTATCAAAGAACCGTCGTCTTTCTTTTCTATAATAGAGCTTGATTCGAAGATGTAAGTACCAAGTAGTGCGTCGGATACGAAAACATTATAATCATAAATCTCGAAGGTTATTTTTTCAGCAATATGGTGAATTGGAACAAGGAAAGATTCGTTCCATGTAGGACTGTTAGTTCCATTAAGGGTAATAGTACGGTCAATTTCTTTAGAAGTGGAATCGAGAATTCGAATGTAAGGATCTGGGTAGGAATACGTAAACCAAGAATCGGATTTTTTGAGATCCTTGGCAGACTTAATCTCAAACTTAATGGAACCAATAACTTCTTCGGAAGAAATGATATCATCATCTTCTTCTTCGGCGGCAAGAGGTTCTTGAACAGGAATATCTCGAGAATGCTGGAGTGAATTATCTTCATCTATTGATGACTGTCCAACTTGGAACCTATCTATGACAAAGATTTTGGCAGCATCCATAAGTTCTGTTCTTATTTGTTCGTCTGGAACTTGTTCGCTAATCCAACTTTCCGACTTTTGGTACACTTCAGTCCATTCGGTTCTAAAATCAATCAAAACGAGACGGAAATACCAAATAAAAATGGCTGTATTCCAAATATGAACTTCGAGCTTGGAAGCTTTAGAGTATGAAGAAAAATGAGCTTCCAGATGTTTCTTGGCCTCTTCAATTGAACTGAAACCGAATGACCCTGATGATTTATCGCTGAGTACAAAGCATCCAGAGTCATTTTGATAAGTAATAAACCGACGCACAATACGTATATTAACTTTAGAACGAACAATAATTGATATCTTGGTATCAACTAAATAATAGACAAGTACGATTAGTTAATAAAAAAAAAGTTCATAACCGAAAATCATTATATGAATATTTTTTGCAGAAATTCCTTACCTCCCAAACTTATTCTTTGACTTTCACTTTCCCATTCAGTAATATTAAAGTGTTGAATGATAAATCGGGTTACATAACTGTAAAGACGTTCTTCAATATTAACGTCAGGAACATTTTCACTCAACCAAGCTTCACCCTTGCTGTGAATTGCAATCCATTCGTACTGATATTTCCATAATAAAGCTTTGAGGAATGAAATAATGAGACAAGTACTCCAAGCATTGTGGTTCAAAGAACGAACTCCATCATCATTTGCCACAAAATTGGAAAATGCTTTTATCAATTCTTGCTTAGAAGAAAAATTAAATAATTTCGCAGTCGAATCATTTAATTCAAAACAACCGTCTTGACGTTGATAAGATGTTATGAGATATAAATGGCGGATAGTGATTGTTTTGGTGGTAATAACAGAACTAGCTTCAGCTTCGGAAAATGAATTAAATTCGGCTGAAAAAGATAACATTCCATATTTTCTTCCTTTCAGAGTAAGATCAACTTCCTGTTTTCCTAATTTCTTTCCTTCAAGGGATCCGTTGGCAAGAACTTTGATAGTATCTCTTAAATCAAGAATATAATTCCCCAAAGGCACATGCTTTAATACAACATTATAGTCAAAGACTTGGAGTTTGAACTTGTCTTTAATGTCAAGAATTGTGATATAGAAAACTTGATTCCAGGTGGGGTTTAAGTTATTGTAAATGACACGTGTTTCACCGTATTCCCAACCAGTGGACACGCTAGAGATTTTAACATACGGATCTGAGGTACCACCCGAAAACCAGGAATCTGCTTGTTTTAACTTTTTGGCACTAATAATTTCGATTCTTACAACACCAAGGGGTTTTTTAACTTAATGTGAAAAAATTTCGAAATGCAAAAAAAAATATTGTAATTAGAGAAATTTTAATTAATTAATTAAGCGCAATTAATCTTTATTAAATATCCATACCAATTCCACGAATACTTGTATTAGGGAACTTGATGTTTGAGATTGTTGGTTCCATTTCCGCTTCAAAAGTAGCGTCCAACTCGTAAACTCCTTCTTTAACTTCATATGCGTCTCTAACAAATGATTTGATTATTTGAAACGCCTCCTGTTCAACTTTTTCCTTACCTTTAAACTGACCCCATAACCATTTATATGACTTCTCATATGTCGGAACCCATTCTTTCTTATGATCGATTGCAACATAACGATAGAAATAAAGTACAAGGATAGTAACCAAAACTTGATGATCCAATTTTGTGATTGCTGCGGATTTTGCGTTTTTGCGAATAAAGGCATTGAGAGCCGTGCGAAGTTGCTCGGCATTGTCGAAAGATAGAGATTTAGCGAGATCATCATTGACTTTGTATGAACCATTTGCATTTTGGTATTTTATAGTACGTTTAACATGTGTGACTGTAATATTCGTTCTTGTTATATTTCTTTTCGATGGATCTATAATACAAATATGTAAAAATGGCATAAAACAAATAATCAAATAGTCAAATCAATAACTTGCATTACAATACCTGGAGTATCTACAATTTTGATATCAAATCTTTCACGGACTGCCTTTCTTCCAGTGGCAAATACAATCTCTTCAATTTCCAGATCACCATTTATTTCTTTGCTAATATATTGTTTAGCTCGTTCAACAACTCCGGCCCATTCGTTTCGGAATTCCTTTAATAAATATCGTAAGAACCATAAGACCATACTGGTAGTCCATACTGTTGGGTTAATTTTTAGTACACGATCTTCGCGACAATTTTTTTTATAAAATTCAAGTAGTTCATCATGATTACTATAACCAAACAAGTTGGCCAATGTATTTGAAGGAGGAAAACTTCCATTTGGTGCTTGTAGTGTAATTAGTACAAATAATGTAGAACGATCAAATGGTTTTTCTTTGAGATTGGCAAGGAAATCTGGTGATGGATCAGGAAGAGGTGTGAGTGCGAAGAATTTTGCTTTGTAATTAAGTTGGCCTTTGATAGAAAGTTTTGCCCAGCTAGAAATATATGAATAAACAAGAAAAGGATTAATAAACAAGTTCTTTATTTTTAAGATATTCATTAAACTTAACTTACATATCGATTCCATTTGGTGTGCCTTCAAAAACATCGTCCGAAACTTCTTTCACTAATTCTCGTGTTACTTCAAACTGACAAATACCGAGGGATTTATCCTTTGTAAATGTGTTGAAATCCATCACTTCAAAAATGAATTTATCACCCATGTTTTTGACAGGCAAATAGTGAATTTCATTCCAAACAGGATTTAAATCATCATCGATGACTTTTGTCTGAGCAATAATTTCTTTACTGCCTTCAGGAAATACTTTAACATATGGATCCGATTTTCCTATAACGATTATATCACGTGAGAATAGCATTTCATGGAATAAATCATAATTGAAAATATACTTAAAAAGTTATACCTCCTGCAAGGAAGGAGTCGGCAGATTTGAGATTCTTTGCGCCTACCAATTCTAATCTGACGACACCAATAGCTGAGCCATCTGATGAAAGATGAAAAATTTAATATCATCCAATACAATTGTTCTTTTATAAACAAGATAATGTTTATTAAAAATTACCGCTACGTTTCTTCTTATGAAGCGGTAGCAGAACCCATTTAGCGGGAGGACCCTTTGAAAAATTTTTTGATTGACTATCAGAAAGAACAACTGTTGATCCACCTTTCTTTACTTCAATCACGTGTTTTGTATTGCTTTGCAAAGCAATGTGACCATCTTTCGTGAAAATCCAACGTTGATTATTAGCTTGATGTGGACTTTTTCTAGAATGCAAGGTGAGACGATTTCCGAGTTTTCCTATTTAACGTCAAATTTTAATATTTCAATCTCAATATTGCTAGGTTGTCACGTGAATATAATCTTTTCACAAATAATCACGGACGTGATGATTAGAGAATTCTCTTTAATTCATACCGTTTTCAGCCTCTAAGCATAAAGAAGTTTGTTTATTAATAATCAAACCGTCCTCATATTTCCAAAGTTGATATTGGTCATGTTCGGTATCACTCTTTTGGTGCGTAATAACGATTTTAGCACCATCTTTACTCCAAGAAAAGAAACCACCCTTTTCAACGTCAACAACTAAATTCTGACTTGAGGGTGCATTAATGGATTCACCAGAAGGGGAAGTAGCAGACTTAATGTAGAAGTCACCGGGGGGGAATTGAACGTTAGCCATCGTATAATTTTATGATCACAATAAATTAATAGAAATCGTTCGCCGAAAAATGAAGAATTTCGGAACAAAGAAAAAAAAATAATAATCTTTGGTGGACCTTTTATATTCTTGAAAACGCGTTTCTTTTTTTATATTATTTGATAAATTTCAGAATACAATAAGATATACCACAATTGTAATTTTTTTCATGCGTAATACAATAAAAAATCTTAGGCTGAGGAATTGGCTAATCTAATCGGGTTTCACAACAATTAATCCAGACATATATGGAGACGGG
Source organism: Diversispora eburnea (assembly GCA_910592015.1). Lineage (NCBI taxonomy): Eukaryota > Fungi > Glomeromycota > Glomeromycetes > Diversisporales > Diversisporaceae > Diversispora > Diversispora eburnea. Next base: position 6,481 of record CAJVPK010001511.1, read on the forward strand.
TTGGGGTAAAGTTTTTTTGAGATAAATTAAAAGGTGCAACGCGTACAGTAACTTATTTCCTAAGCATATTATTTTTTTTTTTTTTTTATCACAAATAACATATTCAAAATATTTTTTTTTCTTTTTGATTTTTTACCTTTATTAACTTCAAATGTGGCTTTTTGGCGCTCTGTTACTATCAATTAAAGATTAAAGAAATTAAAATCAAAAGGAAGAAAGGATGTAGTTACGCGTTAAATCGTAGCACATATTGAATAATCAGAAAAAGATTAGCCAAACCTCAGCCTAAATATTTTTTCATGTATGTTTTATTATGCAGAAGACGAAATCATCATATGTTTCCTTATAAGTATATATCCATATTTTATTAAGAATATTTATCATTCCGGTTTCTGCAATTAAAAAAACTTGATATTAAATTAAAAAAAAACTTGATATTATTATCTAATTTTAAGGGATAAATCAAATTGCTAAACCTTTGTAAGCTAATGAAACACAATGAACAAGTCTTTAATTATAAGCAGATCAAGTTTTTAAAGTTATCAATGAGATCTAAGGAGGAGATGCATGTTGAGTGACATCACAGACTTCAAATTTATTAAAATTAAAAATGCACAGTAATTTAAATACAGTAATTAAAATAAAATTTATCTGCGAAAGTGCCATGTGTAACTTTAAATAACCTGATTATTGAATCAGGTTTATTTCAGGGGCAATTTTGTTTGTTTCGCATTTGCTATACAAAATTCCATTAAGATATAACAAGTTATTTCCCGCCATTATTTTTTTTTGTTATTCATTTTACAAGGGTCAATTATGTAAATCGTGTAATTATAAACAAATCCGCAATCTCATCCTACTTTATAACAAATAATGTTTAATTAATACAAATACTGAATATTTATGTTGAAACCAAGAGAAAAAAAAATTTTAAGCTTCTAAATAAGTTTTAATTACTAATGCACACATTTGATGGCGTGAATGTACAAATTTTATTTTTTATTTTAATTACTTTTGATGGTTAAAATCAAACCCTTTATCTGTATTATTAATTGTTATTAATTTTTATTAATGGTATTAATCGATTAAAAAAATTTTTTTCCTTTTTTTCTTCATTCTAACATTTCAGCCATGCATCTTATCAATTTCTATCTCTTTTCCATTACATTACATTAGTTGTTTTTATTGTTTTTACATAGAAATCTTAGAATTTATCTGTCAATCTAAATCTAATTGGTTATTCTTGCACGTGCCATTCTAAAAAGAAGGTAAAAAAATGTTATGCGGGCACAACATATTTCAGCAAGTTTTTTAATTTTAATGGCGAATTCATATTGTTTCACGATACTCCAATATAATTTATAAAAAGAGATAATATTGTCTGATTATTTATTAGTTTAGTGGTTTTTTCAATATTTGTTTTTAAGCCAATAATTGCATTATTGTATATATTATATTTACAATAAAAAAAATAAAAAAATAGATATTAAATAATCTAGAGAATAATTATAGTATTTTCTTTTTCGTGTGTAAATCTTTTTTAGAATCTTTACATTTATTGTATTATCGTATTATAAAATAGTACACATTTTACCGCGTCTTATTACATCTCTACCGCGACTTATGATGTCCGCATCTTTTTCATAAGAGAACTACACAAGTTCCAAACAATACCTTTTTTTTACAAACAATAAAGAAAAAACAGTAAAAATAATTAAACAGTCAAGTTTTAAAAATAATACTTTTCATTCAATTATTGAATATGATAAGTTAACTTTCTAATACCTAAGTGTAAGTAATAAAGAATAATAGTTACTATTAACATGATAATAAAACTTGAAATTCTCTTTATAAAATTTATATCAAAATAATACTTTTTGGTAAGTGGAATATGATATATTATTATTTCTTTTTATTATATAACTAGTCATTATTTTTTTAGAGTAACCACTGGAATATACATGTCATGTTACATAGTATGATTTGTTATTTAAATTTATGAGAAATAGTTTGGAGTGTATTTTTTTATTTTTTTATATTATTACATTGTTATTATTATTTAATGAAATACATTGGATGGGATCTAGGAATATTTTCTAATCAAGAATAACATCAGGGTCTATAATGAATACTGATTAATCAAGATGAAATATCTGAATATTATTCTAGTTTGAACATCTACTAAGAGTAACATATGCTTGCTCAGATGAAAAATATACAATAAAAAAAAAATTTAATCATTATTATATTTATATACATGAATAAAAAAAATTGATGTTCTCAACTATATGTCATGTTTGAAAAAGGATTTTCTTGCCTATCTACCATGTTTAAAGAAGGATTTTCTTGCAATACATCTCTTAAAGTTGTTGAAAGCATGTTTTATGTGGTTTTCTAGAAGTTCTTAAAATAACATCTCTTGCTGTTCAACTATGTTTTACTGGTGTACTTTTTGAACTGTTTATCTATAGTGAATTAATAATAATGTTCCTAACTTGACTCAGGTGATCTGATTTGAGTTTCCAGATTAGATTGGATCCAGATTATGAATTTATAAATTCAGGAGTAGTGCTCCTAATGAATTAATCCTTGAATTAAACAAATTAAAACTTCATATGAAATTTAATATATAGGTTACAACCCATTATTATATTTTCTATAATAATATTTTATATTATATAAGTTATATGCAAGTTAATAAATTAACCTGTTGAAACTCTACTCAAGAATTTAAAATTATAATTTTTGACTCAAAAGTTTATTAATATTACTCAATTTCAAAAATTATTATTTTAATATTATTTATAATATTAAACATTTTATAAAATTTATAAATAAACTTGTATTAAAATTACAGTTATCAAATTTGGATCACTAATAATCACACCTTATTAAATAAGAAATGTTGATTGAATTATTCTAGATCTTTTATATTTCACAAATATTTAATATATATAATATAAAAAAATTTAAATATGATTCTTACTTTAACTTGAACTTAACTTTAAATAAACAGATACAAAAATAAAATATATTTTAAATTTACATGTGAAAAGTTTAATAGAAATTTAGTAGAAACTTTTTATAATAAAACAAAAATGAACTAGAGTTAAATATTATAACTTGTAATATAAAAAAATTCATGTAAAATAAAATATTTTATTTGTATTTTTTGTATTTAAAAATATATTTTATTTATAATAAAGAGATACAGTATATAATAAATTTATTTTTTTGAGTTGCAATTGATGACAACAAAGTAAAGTTTACATTTAATGACAAAGTTAAGAATTTTATGTAGTTAACCAGAGCAGAGATCATAGCTGTACTAACTGCAGTTTACACTATACCCAAATAGTCAAACCTAAAAATTTTCACAGATAACTAGGTAACAATTGATGTATATACAAATATCATAAAAGATAATAAGAAAAGTCATATAAAAATAAAAAATTGAATATTACTTAAGCAATTAATGAAATTATCTTTGTACAAAGGATTAAGTTAAAATTCATTAAAATAAAAGTACATTCAGAAATAGAACTCAATGATTTAACAGATAAACTTGCAAAAGAAGGCTATAACAAATCAAATTGCAATTCAAATCTATAAACATTAATATCAATCAATACAATTAGTTGCTGAAATTCAAAACGCATAGAAGAATCCTTGAAAATATTTACAAAAAAACTAAATGCAACTAAATAATCAGTTAGCTGACAATTATTAAATAAAAATATAACAACAGTTTCAGATAATAAAAGTAAAAAAATTTGCTAAGAATTATCATGGTAAACTATAATATTACTTATATGGATAAACAAACTACAAATATAAATGATACACAACAAAAATCCTTCAATATAAAATTAATGAACAATATACGTGTTGCCCAAATCCCAAATCATTTGGGATTTGGGACGTCAAAATCTCAAATTACTAGTATTTGGGATTTGGGATTTGGGATTTCGGCAAAAAATACTAATCATAATTTGGGATTT
>CAJVPK010001512.1:0-10476 GCA_910592015.1 Diversispora eburnea
TTATAGCGAAGTTAGATTAATTTATAGCGAAGTTAAATTAATTTATAGCGAAGTTAGATTAATTTATAGCGAAGTTAAATTAATTTATAGCGAAGTTAGATTAATTTATAGCGAAGTTAGATTAATGTATTATTTAAATTTATTTAAATGATTTATATGATGATATATTAAATAAATTTAATAAATTTGAAGTATAATAAATCAAATAATAAAATTTTTATTTATTTTTTATTAATTATTTGAAATAATTGGCTTTAGCGAAGTTTCTAATTTAGATATAAAATCACCTGTTTTTTTAGCATCTCCCAACTCTTCAACTCTCCAATATTTATCTCGAATCCTCTCAGTTAATTCCACCACTGTTAGTCTTCGGTCTTCTGCCTCTTTTTGTTGTTTTGTTTCTACAAATTCTATTGAAGATTCGCGACCTTCATATATTTCATAACCAGATTCTTCAAACATTCCCTGAAATCCTTTCCATGCTTCGCTGGATAATAATTTGTTACTTCCATATATATGCTCATGAAAAATATGCTTACATGGAAGTATATATCAAACTCGAAACAGACAATAGCAATTCAATGAGGTCAAACCAGGTGGTCCTTTACCTTTTTCGATTCTGTCCATTATTGAGCAAGCCTCTTTAATGAGCAGATGTTGAAGTGGGAAGGGAAACTTATGGATTTCCTCAATAATATCACTATCTATACCGTAGGCAGATATTTTTTTGGTATGAAAGTTGAAGGCAACTCTTTCAGAATCGGAACGTTTTTTACAATCAATTTCAACGACATTATGTACGGCACCTAAATAAAGAGAGAAAGAAAGTGGAACAAAAATATAAAGGACCAAGACAAACAAAAATAAATAATAAACAAAAAAAAAAGTAAACCAAATGAAATGAAATTAGTTAAAATAATAAATAGAACAAAGGAGAAAAAAAAGAAAATAGAACGAAATGGAATAATTAAAATGATAATAGAATAGATAAAAAAAGAAAATTATAATTAGAAATATTAAATAGAATAGATAAAAAAAAGAAAATTATAATTAGAAAAATTAAATAGAAAAGACAAAAAAAAATAGAGGAAGAAAAAAAGAAAATAGAATGATTAAAGATAAGGCGGAAAAAAAAATTTAAAGATATTTATAGAATAGGCAGAAAAAAAAATATTAAATGATAAAAAATATTAAATAGAAAAGAAGAAATACAAAAAAAAAAAAAATAGGACGAAAAAATAAAGATAGGACAAAAAAAAAAGGAAAATGATAAGGACAAAAATTAAAAAAAAAAAATAATAATAATCATACTGATTAAACCGTGCAACGGAGATATCAATTGTTTCAATTCACTATGATACGATTCCAATGGATTTGTAGTTGTAACTTGCAAAAGAAGAGGTGAATGCTGGCGTGCCCACAACACCCATTGCTGTATATTTTTTGCATAATTTCGCTTGATATAATTTTGAATTGCGGAAACGGGACAGTTATTGATAGCATCTTGAATTAACTGTTCGCAACCAATTTTGTTCTTTTGTGTATTGCTGCATTCATTGTGTTGCGAGTTTTTTTTTCATAAATTTTTGTCATCCATATTCTCATAACGTGGACAACACAAAGAATTATTTCGCACTCTTGTTTCTCAGCACTTATCCCGAGAAAAGCTTTTTTGATACCTTTAGCTTCAATACTACTTTGATCAGAAAGAATATAGCGGGGAGACCAATTACAATAGCTACGAACTATTTTTAGGGCTTGTGAAATGGTATTACAATCTTCGTTACTTACATAAAAGTGAGCACCCACATCCCAGCATCCGTATGTATCGCGAACATATAAAGAAAAAAGACGCCAATCATATTTGTTTGTTTTATGGGTAGAATCAATAAGCGTTAATCATCCATAATACTGAAGTTTTTCAAATTGTTTTGGATGTGCAAATACGATACCCTTAGTGAACTGATGAGAAACGTAATAACTTTTAACACGGTAACCTTTCTCTATCAAAAAGGCTATAGAATTTAGAATATCTGATTTTAAGTCAGAATTACAAAGGAGGTGGGCTTCCAAGGGTCCACAGATTTTATATTTAACATTAGTTACTTCTTTACGACTCAGCTCAGACACACTTATACCAAGACCCAATTTCGTTGCATACTCTTTAACGGCTACAGTAATCGCAGGAGGTGAATAGTTCTTTATGGCTTCTATTTCTACCAAGGTTCGTATAGCTTGAGATCGTTTTACTTTATCTGATTCTGATATGGTATGAGTGTGATTAGGAGAGTCTTTATAGGGTTCAACTTTAACTATTCCCAATGAAACCATCCATAGAATTTTAATCTTGGCACAACACAACCCGGACAGCCGCGTTTTTGTTATTCGGCATTTTTCGTTTGGAATATTTTCTTTTTTTCTGATACTTGATTCTCGATGTTTCATCAAACGGTACACAAAATCTTTACGCACATCCCCATTTTTTTGTTTATATGAGCCCCATATCATCCAAATATTTGAAATTAATGGCCACCAATTTTTGTCAAAATCCTCTATTGGGATTTCTAAAGAGCAAGTTACATTAAATAATAAACACCATTTTTCTTCTGGTGTAAGACTTGTTAGTGACGAATTGGTAACAGGTGGTTCTATTTCTTCCATATTTTATTGCTGAAAAAAAAATGATAGAGAAGTGATGATAAATAAGAAAGATGAAAGGCAAGGTGAAAGATTTTTAAACTTCTTATTGCCGAAAAAAAATTAAATAAAAAAAATAACAAAGAAGTAAGAAAGTCTGTTTAATCTACTCTGCGTATAATAACACGTAAAAAAAAGTAAATAAATAAAAATACGGAAAAAATAGAACAATAAAGAAAAAAAAAGGAATAGTTTATTTTATTGGTCATCAATGTTACGCATAATGATGATAATATCACATCATATAATTTATTATCACATAAGATCATATGATTTATCTCCGCTTTAGACATCCCCCATAAATGGAAATTTATCAACCTATAAAAAGAAAAATTCTGTAGAAGGTAATCAAACATCAATTGAATTTTGATGATTTCATGATTTTATTTTGAAAAACAAGAAAATAAATGTGAATTTAAAGTTTTCTGTACTTTAAATAATATTATTTGGAAAATAATTTAAAGAAAAAGCTGGTTGTATTATAGAAATAATATCTGATGTAGACGAATATATGTGTAAGTTAACTTAATTATTATTTATATTGTCAATTTAAAGTTGACTTTATAATTATGATATGATATTTAGATATCATATATTTCATAACGCAAAAAAAAACCAAAATCAGTGACTCATTATTATTACTGCTCTCAGAGAGTAAAAAAACAAAAAAAAAATTTAGATATTAAGAAACATTGTGATAGATGAACTTCGAAAACAAAAAATCAAGGTACAAGTCGATTTAATAAAATTTTATTGATAGTTAACCAATAGAACATTTTCTTGTAATAGTTTATTAAAATTACTTTTTATGAAAATTCTACATTTTCTAATAGAAATACATCACATTTTATATTCTGTATGGTCGAACATTGCAATTCATCTGAAATTAAAAGATTTATATTGGATAATATTGATTTACTTCCATGAAAAATTTACAAAAGGCTTGTTGAATATGACTTAAGTATTAATATTTGTCAAAAACAAATTCACTTCTAGTGAACAGAACTTGGTAAAAATATATATAAACAAAATGAATATTCTATTCTTTCTGCTCAAAAATAGTTTAAAGAAAAAATTACATCTAATTATATTTTAAAAGATGTATCCAAAGCATTTAAATTTCTAACTGAATTATGGGAATACATTGAAAAATTCTCATTCGGAAATATGCGAAGTTGGTATTGATGCAATGTATATATAGTTTTTATTAAATTATAATCAATCTAAAGTTTGAATTATACATTGTATACGCTGAAATTCACAGGTCAAACACAAAAGAATAGGTGGCGCAAAAAGAAATTCCTGATTTATAATATAGGACGGTCGATTTAGCTAGTGTATGTTATAGGAATCACCATTCGGTACAGCGATTCTTTTGTACTTGACTAGTGATTGATGATATATTTCCATTAGTATATTTATTTTAATTTTTTTTTTCTTAACAGTTTAAAATTCATGAACTTGAACTTGGGGTTTTTTAACTTTGCTCAGATCTCAGCTGCATGTTTTGTTTGGAAAATATTAAAGTAAAAGTATGCCTTTGCATATTAAAAGAGTTGTAGAAACAGGATTTTCAAATAATAAAAAATAATCCAATTATAATGTGATAATAACACAACAACAATTTTCATTTATTAATCCTTTATTTATGTCGCCTTTAATAAAGGATAAAGTAAACTTTTGTCCAAAATAATTATGCTCATTGGTATGAGAACTAATGAATGAAAATTTATACCAGCAAGGTAATTTCTTTCTTCAAAATTAATTTGGATAACTACAGTTCAAGAAATTTATAATTTTTGGAAGAAACTTTATAGCTGCTGGACATTAATGTATTTTTATCTTAAGTTCCATTGTGAACTTAATTTTATTGAATGATATTGGGTGCTGTAAAAAGATATACACAAGACAATTGTAATTATTTACGGTCAAGTTTGCACATATTGTTCAACGGTTTAGATACAATTGATACAATTATGATAAGAAAATTTGCAAGAAAGGAATGAATTTATATAGAAATGGAATTACTGTAAACTTGGATTTGTTCTTGTCTAAAATTACACGAATTACAATTTGTTCATTAAATAATAAGATAGATAATAATATACATAATAGACTCGTTTATTTTTTATGTTTTACAATTTAAAAAAATTCTATAAACATATATGTTTTAGGTTTTCGAGTGATGGTAAAATTTCGTTCAAAGCAATAAAATACACTTAATTTTTTATGCGTCTCATAAAAAAGTTCACTATCGTAGTTTATAGTCACTTTTCGAAAATAGATTTTTATTATTTTTATTGTTTTTATAATCCCAATCTAATAATAATATTTATATATAAAATAATAACATAATACAAGTATACATATAATATATAAGAAAATTTAATAATAACTTAACCTATTACAACAACATTTGCCATTTCTGGACGGGTTGAATTTTTCTTTGGACGATAATATATTAAAATACCAACATATTAACACAAGTATAATAACAATAATAATAAGCATATAATTAAATTTTATATAATTTGGGGTATCTGGGGCAGGGATGAACACCCCAATAAATATGGCGAGTGAAAAGAATATAAAAAGGTAAACTCATGATGTATAGATTTTGAATGGACGATATCGGTTTGGTTCGGTTTAACGTAAAATCTTTAAATAAATATATTATATTGTGATAAACAATAAATTTTAAAACTTACTAATAGTCCTATTGCAGACATAAAATAAAAGATAATGTAAGTATTTGAAGCCATGTTTACAAATACATTGTAGGGATTTTCTATGGATCATGGTTAAATAGCACCATTGAAAATTAAAGTGTTGAAAGGAGTATTCCATTTTTAATTAAATTTTTCTAAAACTGGATTGAATACTGAGATAAATCCAGCTTTAGCTACAGAAGATGAGTCTCGAATTACCCCATATATTAGAACCTACTGCACCGAAACAAGAAATTGTAATTAAAATTGATATTGCAACTTCTGAGCCAATTTCTCTTCCTAATTTTGCACTCATCATTATAGGAGTAAATGAGTCATTCTTAGGCATCGTTACTATTAAAGCAAGAACCGAAAGACAGTCTAAAATAATAGAGGCATTATTATTAGCATTATTGATGTTATTATTAAAATTTCATTAAATAAGAATACTTACAAAGGGTGCCAACGATGAGGACACTAGCAGGATTTGAAATTCTTAACCTTCTCTGTGGATTGCGCATTTCATCCAAAGAATTTAAAAAAGATTAAAATATAAATATTAGAAATAAAGTAGTAATAGTAAATAAGATAAATAAATAATAATGATAAATTGCAATTAAGAGTATTCCATCCTGAATTAGCAAATAGGACCTTGGAAAAAGAAAATAAATATTCAAATTACTGTTCCTTTTAAAAAAAGAAATAATTTCCTAAAATAAACCTTTAACATTGAACTGGAATAACTATTATAATATTCTATTTCATGCGTGTTATCAAAAAGATAGTTGGGCGATAATCTTTCTGGGTGGTTTTTTATCCAATAATCACCACGATCAACAATATCTGATTTATCCACACAGCAACTTTGTTACTGAATAGATGAATTGCATACACGTTCACATATTCACATAAAAGATCAATTATCCGATTCCGAAATAGTGCTTCCAAGCTAATAAAATGTGAAAAATGATAAAATTAAATTAAAATAAATAAACGAAAATAAATGAAAATTCTTACTTCGAAGTAAATAAATCTTCCAATCGAAGCATAAAAAAAAACCAAGATATAGAGGACTACTCATTCCTCTACAACGAATTTCGATATTATTATATTTATTTAATTATTAAACGCTATTAAAAGTTTATTTATTAAATTCCACCTTGCATCTTTTTGTTGATTAATAGTTCTTTCTCCTATTAATTCACATAGGTCTTCGAGATATTCTAGCAATAAAATACAAGCTCTATCTCTTTCATCTTGTGCTGCTTTAATTTTTTCAGTCTATAATATATTTATTACATTTCTTGTTAAATTTTGCTTAATTTATTTACTTCAAAGTTTCTAGAGCTTCATTATTTTCATTATTGTCGATTTAAATGATGCAGTAAAATTGAAAGTTTTTCTTCTAATTTTGAAATTGAGCAAGTTTTATTATTGTAACTTTTTGGAAAAATCATCTCGTTTAATAGACTATAACTCTTTTTTAAAAGAGGAATACATGAAAATAACTATAAAAATAATATACTATCGGTTTATTTTTTTATTTTTATAAAAAAATTACTTTATAGAGATAAAAATGTATCTTGATCTTAAATTCCATTGTGAACTTAATTTTATTAAATGATGTTGAGGTGCTATACTCGAAAAGATTGTAATTATTCATGGGTTTGAAACATATTGTTCCCGGTTTAGATACAGCTGATACAATTATGATAAGAAAGTTTGCAAGAAAGGAATGTATGTGAATTAGAAATGGAATTACCGTAAATGCAGAATATGCTGCCAAAAAATATAAATCTCACCAGAATGATTTTTGATTATCATTAAATAAATTTTAAATGAGATAGAAAATAACATACATAATAGTCTTATCATTTTTCTCGTTCGTTTTACAATTTAAAAACAATTCTAAACGTATCTGTTTTAGATTTTCGAGTGAAGGTAAAAATTAGAAGCAGTTGTCCCATAAAAAATTCACTATCACGATAAATGCAGTTTATAGATTCCCTTTGGATATAGATTTTTATTATTTTTATAATTCAAGTAATTTATCTAATCTTCTAAATATAAAAAATAATAATATTTATACAGTACATATAAAATAATAATATAATACAAATATACATATAACATATAAGAAAAATATTGTTAATACAATCTCAAGAATAATGATTTTACATTCCCATTACAACATTTGCCATTTCTAGACGGGTTGAATTTTTCTTTGGACGATAATAAACTAAATCCCAACACATTAATCCAAATATAATAACAATAATAATGAGTATAAAATTAAATCTTTCAAGATAATTTGAGGTATCTGGGGTGGGAATGAATGTTCCAATAAATATAGCTAGTGAAAATAACATAAAAACGTAAACCCATGTTTTATCGATTCTGAATGGACGATGTAGTTCTGGTTCAGTTTTACGTAAAACCTTTAAATAAATATATTATGAGATTTAAGATCATTATATTGTGATAAATAATAAATTTGAAAACTTACTAATAGTCCTATTGCACACATAAAATAAACAATAATGTTAGTATTTTGTGCTGTGTTTACAAGCACATCGTAGGGCTTGTTCAGTGGAAGGAAAATTATAATGGTTAAATAACACCATTGAAAAATTAAAGCATTGAATGGAGTAAACCATCTTTCATCAAATCCTTTTAAAACTGGAGAGAATACTGGGATAAATCCGGCTTTAGACACGGAAGCTATGAGCCTTGAATTACCCCATATACCAGAACCTACTGCACCAAAACAAGAAATTGCAATTAGGATTGACATTGCAACTGCTGAACCAATTTCATCTCCTAATTTTACACTAATAACTTCAGGAGAATTTGATGGATCTTTAATATAATCCTCAGGCACCGTTGCTATTAAAGCAAGAATCGAAAGAGAGTCTAAAATAATAGAGGTATTATTGTTATTAGTATTATTGATGTTATTATTAAAATTTCATTAAATAAAAATGCTTACAAAGGATGCCAACGATGAGGACACTAGCAGGATTGGAAATCCTTAATCTTTCCTTTGGATGACGCATTTCATCCAAAGAATCTAAAAAAAAGATTAAAATATAATATTAGAAGTAAAATAATAATAGTAAATAAAATAAATAATAATGATAAATTACAATTAAGCGTATTCCATCCTGAATAAGCAAATAGGACCTTGAAAAGGAAAAATAAACATTCAAATTACTGTTTCTTTAAAAAAAAAATAATTAATTATCTAAAACAAACCTTTAACATTGAACTAGCATAATGATTATAATATTCTATTCCACGCGCGTTACCAAAAAGATAGTTAGACGATAATCTTTCTGGGTGGTTTTTTATTCTGGTAAATCCAATAATCACCACGATCAACAACGTTGATACTTTGATGACAGCTAATATCTGATTTATCCATACAGCAACTCTGTTACTGAATAGATGATAAACAGTAACAATTGATATAATGCCAAATGCTATTAAACGGTATTTCCTAAAAAAAATCATGTGAGGTGAATTTGATTATTTTTTTTAAAAAAGATAAAAAATAAGAATAAAAATATACCAAAATTCAATATTATGTATGTCTTCTAAAGGAGATTCATCGTCATTTTTATTAATTGCATAATAAATATATTGAGAAGCTGCTATACTGATAGAAATAATTCCGAGTGGTTTGGCGAGACTAAATAAATTTTATTTTTATCAATCAAAAAATTAAAAGATTTTTTTTTTTTTTGAAAGATGTATAATTTTAAGAATAACTAATTATTCACACTTACACAATTGAGATAAAACTGAAAATATACGCCACCATTTTTTTGGGCTTAGGAAACGCCTTTTCAAAATATATCTGCTCCCCACCTAAAGTTTTCAAAAATAAAATAAATTAACGCATTCACCACGTTCACATATTCAAATAAAAGATCAATTACCCGATTCCGAAATAGTACTTCCAAGCTAATAAAATAAGAAAACGGTTAAAACTGAAATAAATTAAAATAAAATAAAATAAAATGAAAATTCTTACTTCTACATAAATAAGACTTCCAAGCATAACGTAAAAAAAACCCAAGATATAGAGGACTAGAGTCATTCCTCCGCTCCCCGTCAAATTCATAATTTTACCGGGAGTTGCATAAATGCCTAAAAAATTTTAAATTGTTAACTTTTAAACGTATACACAGATATTATAATAAATTATAAACTCATACGTACCACTGCCGATCATTAGATTTACGTTCAACCACATTCCACCGAAAATACCCAAAACTCTTCTGCTAGGGCTTGGAGAATCGATATGAATGGCATCATGGATTTCATGTATTTGTGTGTTACTTCCACCTACTTCAGACATAATTTATTAATTTTAATTTAATTTATTAAATGGGAGTTTAATATGTGCTTTAAAAATCGAAAAATATTTTATTTTTTAATTTCTTCGCAAAATTTTTTTCAATCAATTTTTTTTCAAAGTGCCACCTATTATATATATATATATATATATATCTTCTTCATTGTTTTAGGTCCTAAAATACCTCCTATTATAGAGATATATATGTATATATTACCAAAGTACCGTTATTATATATATTCTTAATTGTTTTAATATATTCTTCATTGATAATCTTAGAGCAAGTTATATACATGTTTATTTGATGCTTATTTAACAATCTTTATGTAAATACCAATTATGTAAATATTTTAAATTCATTATTGTTACGATTTTGGAGCCTTTTCCAATTCTCGTATCACATAATTAGTATGATCATCGCTATTAATCTATTTGATGTCAAAGTCTCAGATTCTCGTGCTATTTGAAAGTTTGACTAAAGTAACGTACCTAATGATGTAAAAAAATAGTATAAGTTAAATTATTTATTCATTATTATTTTTATAAAAAGGTATAAATATATTCCTAATTTTTTTTATGTATTCAAAATCAATGCGAAAATAAAAAAAAAGGTGTTTTCGCCATATTTAACTTTATAGTATAGATTTTACCCTATTGTTATTCCTTTTTCGGTGAAGTCACGGCACAAAATACCTTCACCCAATTGGTGAG
>CAJVPK010001513.1:0-10476 GCA_910592015.1 Diversispora eburnea
TATCTGTATCTTTAAAATTTACACTTAATCTATTAATAAAGTTTATTGGAGCAAGACTCCGTTGGATATAAAAAAAATAAAAAAAAAAAAAAAATATTACACAAGGTAATAAATCTTGTTCCGGAACCGACCCTTCAAGAATTATAAGATACTGTTGATAACTCTGCTGATAAATTTAAAGCAAGGCTTAAAACTACAGCTCTCACCAGGCAACGAATTTTATTAGAATTTCAACATTCGATTAGAAGGGATATGATAAAATCGCAAAATCCATAACCGAGGTACAAGCGAAAACATTTTTGGATCGGATGCTAAATGAGATGTTTATCGATAATTACAAGTGATGGAACAAAGCTTGTATTATTACCAATTTATTAATGGGTGAACAATTTACGTTTCGTCTAAAATGGATATCAAGAATTTTTAGCTGTTACATCAGGAATTTTCCTTTTATTATCCCTTTACCTATTACGACCGGTAATACTATGATAATTAAGCCATCCGAAAAGATCCAGACTCTTCTTATTTAAACAAAAGGTTCTTGCCTGATTACTCTTTTTATTTATCATTCTATATTTAGTTGAAATAATTAGAAAATTTTGTAAAGTGTCTATATCTTATTTTTCGTGTCGATGAAACCGCACTGGCCTCTCTCTTCTCATGCAAAATGATTTGAAATGGAAGAATTTAAAATATGTAATTATGTCATATTGATCAAACTTCTAATCTTCCTACAAATCTGAAGAATGGGCCAGGGAATACTTTACGTTATTTTATATCAATCTCATCGAAGGAAAAGAAACCTTGGAGTAAAATATAAATCCTAGTTTGAAGAATTGAGATGATTTTATGATTGATAAACCAGGTAAATATAAAATACTACATGCTATTCAAGACTTTTATTTTTATGAAATAATGTCTTTCGAATTCTCTAATTACTATTTTCATTCTTTTATTCCCATCTGTAATAATAATGATCATTTAAGTCTCTTGAATACAAAACCTGCCAAATTGAACTTTCACTAGCATGAATGACTTCAATCGTTACCCTTTCAATAATTTCACTTACTATTTAACTCTCTTTTCACCTTTCCTTCACAGTACTTGCTCGCTATCGCATTTAACCTTTGTTGAAGTCTAACACCGATTTTGAGCTGCATTCCCAAACAACTCGACTCTTAGAAAATGAATAATAGGTATCTTGGTCTTGATCACACACGGGATTCTCACCCTCCATAATGTCTTGTTCCAAAGATCTTGAAGCAGTCCTCCAAACTGACATTGCTTCTACAAATTACAATTTGACTTGGAAACCAGGAAGATTTAAAATTTGAGCTTTTCTCTCTTCACTCGCTGATACCAGGGGAACCCTTAGTTTCTTTTCCTCCACTTGATTATATGCTAAGTCAGCGAACCACACATGTAGCACATTTCCATCTTGTACCAAGTAATAAATAATTTTAACACTAATATTATAACTGCAGGAAAACTCGGAAAAACCACAAATTTTATTCTAATGGCCTTCAGCCAAGTATACTCACAGATTACTGGGAAGTACAATTTGTGTTCTAAGATTTGATGATTCACAGAATTCTGCAATTCTCTACATGAGATCTGTTGTTGAAAGTTTCTTTTTTTATTTTATTTTATATATTCGATATATTTATAAGGACTGGGATTTGAATACAAATAAATCTGGGAAAACGAAACGAATTCCTGGATATTGTTCACTACGAAAAACTTGTTAAGACTTTACTTCCTCTAAAAGAACTCAGTCATTCTATTTCATTATTCCATGCTAATGTATTCACACGTTAGCCTGCTACAAACACTCTAATTTTTCAAGAAACAGTCATGCCAAATTAATGACATGAAAGTTTCTCAGAAGGTTGAGAATAATAAAAGTTTAATTAATTTAATTTTATTTATTTAATTTAATTTCATTTAACTCATTTATTAAATTTATCCATCAAGATATCTTTATTTCCATTAATCAAAAGAATATCAGAACCCTGAGAACATAAATCTATTACATGATTATTGGAAACTAAAATGAATCTAAATAAGTGACAGGTATGTAAAATGAAAGTAATGAAGAAGTTACATTATTATTATTTCAGAAGATCAAAAATGGATAGAATTAAGGTAGATTATGATTCTTTTGTGCATCTTTCAAAATACATAAATGAATTTAGAAGTAGATTTTTAAATATAAAATTAATATTTAATAATTAAATAAAATAAGAATAATACAGCTATCTCATCTCAAAAAACAAATCCATTTTTTATGTTCGAATCTTTAAACATGTAATTCTACAACAAATAAATGATAAAAATGGTAAAAAGAGATGAAATAGATTATTATTGTCCAGAGCATAGTATAGGACATTTAAGGGCAAGTAAAGAGATACCAAAAATGGAGTCTTTTATGCCTTAAAAGTTTTGACATTGATACATAATTTATAATAAAAATCAAAAAATAACTTTGAAAAGTATTTCTGTTCAATTTTAGATAACGATTATGAGATAAAAATAAGAACAAATGACAATAAAAAATTAATGCTTTTTTTGATATCTTTATATTTAAAATATCAATTAAACAATTATTGTTTTGGACTTACAATGGTTCTAGTTTATAAAAAAATTATGTAAAGATATAATTAACAAATCACTACTAATAGTAAATTTCTAAGGTGTCACCTTTAAAATAATTTTGATTGGTAGTTTTCAGGTTCTGTGATTATAATTTTTAACAACTTAATTGGTTATATTGGTTATACCATGTTATTGCGTGTGCTACCTTCAAAAGCGTGATGGCATATGAGAAGGTTATTTATTGATGGCGATTTGGTTGTATACACTTTTTTTTGTTATTTCATTAATAATAAACAATTTAGCAGGTGACAAACATTAATGGAAAACAGTCTTTGGTATAGTAAAGTTTTCCTTAATCAAAGGATTTACAAGAGATGAAAATTAGTGTAATGAAGCAAAACAGAAGATTTATTTCTTCTTTGGATTTAGTGGAGTTTGTAACAAGAGATTTAAGTATATCTCTATTAGTAGAGATAACCTTAATTAATGGTTTCCTTTTTTTATATTTATTGTTATTTTTATAATATGATATGTCATTGTGTATTTATTGTTGGTACTTAAAGGTTTTTCACATACTATACATAAAAGTTAACCATTGTTAAAATGTTAAATCAATGTTGTCCTTGAAAAATATCCCTTAACATTATCATTGTATGCTTACAAAAATACGTTATTATGTTATAGTCTTTCCACTCTTAAAAATACCCCTTGATTTTTAAATTTCTTCATTGAGTTTTTTTTTTAAATAAAGATTTGTCATGAGTATCACTATTAGTGGAGTTGTTTGTTTTGTTTATTTGATTGAAAAAAAAGTATGACAGTGAGTTTCTTATAAATTCATATTTACTTGAAAAAAAAAATACATTTTAATTATGATCTTATTATGTTGTTATTTGTTTGACTGTATTGAATTGTAGATATGACACATGTAACACTTTACTTTATAAAAGAAGAATGGAGAAGAATTAGAACTATCTAAAAACACCAAGCTAAGTTGTTAAAATACAAAAAACAATAATACCAATGTCAAAAATGATATGATGTGAATGTTCACCTGATGCAGTGTGCAATTTCGAATAAGTCACATAATTTAGCTTGCAATTTTTTAGAAAACATTATTGCTGTTGATGAATTTTGTCTTATTGAATTAACTTTTCTAATTGCATTATGTATAAGTATTGTCACGTGATCAAGCTGCCAGCTGTAAGACCTGGAATGTGTTGTTCTAATCAAAAAATAAGATTAACAAAACTGAATATGTCCATGTTATTATAACATTTACTTGGTGATCAAGATAATGTTTCTAAAAATTTTTGAGATAAAATCTGAGTCTACAATTTACTATTTTCTTTCATATTAGTTGGAATTAGATTAGATCGTAAATTAGCCAACATGAAAGCAGGAGTATATACTTTTCGTATTTAAGGTCCTTTCTATTATTGAATCAGATCGTTACTTCCAGAGCTAGGATCTGATCTACAATATCTGCAAATATATACTTGGGATACAAATCATGAAATTAATCACTTATTAAATGCCATTCCAGATGTTGATATTAATTCTACAACTATGCAATCTTTAAAAGAAATGCTTAATATGAATAATCCATATGTTGCTTATTTACAATATATTTTAAAAATATCCAATCAACATATTACAAAACTATCTTTGGTTATTTGCACTAACATTCCTGAGTTAGACTAGAGAACTAATGTACCCACTACACCACAAGTAGCTGTGATTTGGATAAACAAAAACGTACTGCCTAATGTAAGACAAAAGCATGATATTATATTGTACACGAAGATAAATGATTTAATACGGATATCAGAGCATGCTTGATGTTATGATCTGTTGACTTATCCTCTCTTTTTTCTTCAGGGTGAACAAGGAAGGATATCTTGTTGCATACCTTACAATAATTTCACAAATACTTCAATGCAGATAAATAATAATAAGAACTTTGACTGTAATATACTTAATATTAATGATAATAGTTCACCATATCAAAAAATGTTTGTCACTGCAATGGAATATTACTCATACAGAATTCAAATAAGACATGATTCTACCAATTCTATATTAAAATTGACACGTCTGTTTCAACAATATGTAGTAGACATGTTATTAAGATAGAAACTGATCATTTAAACTATTTACATAAAAATCAGATTAAGATATATTGTAAGTTATACCAAGGAATTAAGGATACTATTTTTCGTGGAGATAATGAATCACGTCATGTGGGTTGTAAAATAATCCTCCCTGCAATATTTGTTGAAAGTCCTCGCAATATGTTTCAATGTTATCAAGACACAGTGGCTTTGATTTGTATCGGAAAACCAGATTTATTCATCACTATAACCTGTAATCTGAAATAACCAAAAATCTGTACTTTGTTATTTCCTGAACAAAGGCAGAAGATAGACCTGATATTACAGGTACGTACATTGTAATCATGATTAACCTTATTAGTTAAAAATTTATTAAGTAAAATTTTAAATTTGTTAAAAAAATATATATCTTCAGAGAAAAGTTAATGGTATTAAAAAAGGATCTCGTAGAATATGAAGTTCTGGGATGTATTATTGCCTATATCGATGTTATCAAATTTCAAAAATAAGGATTATCTTATATACACTTTTTATTAATACTATTCGATAATAAACTAATGTCTCCCAATAACTATTACAAAATTGTTCAAGCTGAAATATCTAATCTAGTTATTGTTATAGTTTGGCCTGTTATTAAAAGTATTAGGTACTCTTTCTCATTTCTCAATAATCTTTTTCAATGTTTTGGCAATAGGTGTGAAAATTTTCTATACTATTTGTTCTATTATATCTTCACTATCATTACTTTTATTTCATAAAGATACAGATCCTTACATACTTATAGAAATAGTAATAGTATATCCTGTTGCAGCTTTGAAATAAGTTTGAATATTTTCTTCAAATTGATTGACCATTCGAATTGCCTTTTCCAAGGTTGACTTTTCTTAGAACATAATAAATGGTCTAACTTGATAAGCAATATCTTTTCATAATCCTTTCAAAAACTACCAAACTTTTTCATCCTCACTTATCTATTATTACCATCTATTTGTTTAATTAGTTTCTTGATATCATTTGAATATTGTTCTACACTTTCACCTAGTTTCTGTACTTTTATTTGTAATTTAAATCTCTATTGATTTATTAACGCAATTGTTTAAAAAGTAGTCAAGAAGGATATTTTGAAAGAAATTTAGTTTTTATTATTCCAATAGTTAATGGAATTTTGTCCTTCTTGAGTTTCGTTAAACTATTGTCCTGCTGTATCCTATAGATATCCACTGACTACTTGGAGTTTATATTCATCAGTATATTGGTTTATTCTTGCAGATTGATTAAATTCTTCCAACTATTCCATAGGATTTTGGTTTCCTCTGAAAAAGAATAACATTCTTGCACCATTTCTTATACAGAATACATTTTGAAAGCTTTGTATTAGAGTATTCCCTTGTACTCATATTTTATTTGATATTTTTCTTTTGTTTATGCAATTTGACATATTATTCTGTAAGTCTTTATGAAAGTAATTTTGATGATCCTTCAAAGATTTTGTCTGTTTACTCAAATTTTTACTTGACAATTTTGTTGTAAATCTTTTGATCTAGAAGAATTTTGTTATGCTGATAGCTACTTTGATGATCAATTTTATTAGGTCACGAAATAAAATATAAGAAATTAGTTTTTATAAAGAGAATAATTAGTATAATAAAAAATTGTCTACTTTCAAAATGTTATAAATTTCTTTGACTATCTTCTCCAGTAATAGGAATATATTATATATTTTACTAAATTTATTAAAGAATATAAAATTTGTAAAATGGATATATCTATATTATAAGTTACTGTATTAAAATACTTTATACCACTTCACAGGAGGCACTAAATTCTATCACACTTGTACAAAGTATTTCAAATATTTTCTTGAATCAGTCTCAAAGTTTGCATCATACAAATATAATAATATGCTATATCTGCCAGTAAGTCATAGCTAATAATTGGCCTATCTTGAAAAAATAATAAATATATAATAAATAATAATAATAATCAAATATCAATCAATTAATCATGAAGGTACAATAAGTAAGGTGAAGTAAAAACAATTAACACAGTATTAAACAATATTTAATAATATTTTGCAATATTATGACACAAGATATAAGTTTATTAAAATATAAAATATAAAGTTTTTAAAAGTAAAATATAATTTAGTAACAAAAAATTATCATGTATTAGGATATCTATTTTACTGTTCCTGAAGTAAGTTTACTTTTCTATCTAATAATAATTAAAATATTTTGAATTATTCCATAATATTAAGTATTAATTAATCAACTAGCTGGTATAATCTCTATTTCTTTTTAAATTTACACTTGATAACAGTCATATTTATACTTTTTCTTTTGTTTATACTTTATCTTTTGTCTTTGTACTTCATCCTTCATCCTTGTACAGTTATCTTACTTGGGATAACAATTATCTAAATGTTCATCTAGTACTACAAATTATTATTCCCATGACATTTCACCTGATTACCAATTTGTGTTGCCACAATATACTATTTATATAAAAATATATAATTATTATTATATAATATAAATATATAATATATAATATATAATATCTTAGGTCTTACAAGACCAATTTGAATAGTTGTATATGATAAAATATATATAAAAGAAAATATAAATAAATAAAGATAAATAATTAATACATGAGATTAATTATATTGTAAATCTATTGTATATAAATATTAATTATATATGTTATCATTCACTATCAGAATATAAAGAAAAAAATAAAAAGAATAAAATAGAAAAATAAAAATAAAAAGAATAAAATAAAATAAAAAATAAAATTAGTAAGTATCATTAACATGTTAACTAAATAAACTAAGGTATAGTCAAAACTGTTATATATCAATTACATCAACAATATGTTTTCAGTCCTAGTATACTAAACTTGTCCTTTTTTTCCTAATATAATTGAAACAGTATGTTAAATAGTTGTGTGCCTTCCAATTAATAAGTTTAGAACTTACATATATCTCTTCTGAAGTGACCTTATATATCACATTAGCTTTTAGTGAGGATAGTTTATAAGTCAGCCCTATAAACTTTTTTTATCAGAATCAGTATTATCACTATTCTCATGATTTTCATCTTCACTATTCTCATCATTTTTACTATTTAGTATTACTGTACTTGTGTTTCTACAAGAGATTCCTACCATTCCTTCACTGTCTTTTAGTGTCAATTGTATTTTTGATAATCAATAATTACCTTTGCCTTCTTTAACCAGTTTGTACCTAAGACTAGTATATATTTTGTCATGTCGATAATTTTTATATCTATTGCTATAGTTTTGCTCTCTAATCTTACAAGCATTTGAAATACAATTTCTAAACTAAAACATCTTTTGCTGTGTATTCTAATAATTCTCCTATCTGGTAGTTTTTTGATTCTCTTTCACAATAACTTTATAAAGTTTGAGAGATAATATTGATAAATGATCCATTATCAAGAATCACTTTTATCTTTTATCTCACCATTTGTGCTTTACATATTATTGAAATATTTCTTTTCACATTTGTGTAATTTGCTATTTTTGTAACTTTTGTATGTTTTGGTGTCAGAGTTCAGTTTGATAAGGTGTTATAGTTTATTGTTACTCTAGTGTAATGTTGACTTTTATTATTAACAAGTCTGAAACTAGCTGGTGACAATGGATTGCTCAGTTTGCTCTTCAGAATATAAATTAGTTCATTATAATATTGACTTGAGGTAGAGTGGTTCTAGTTTGTACTTAGGTGGGAAGTATACTTTAGTTCTCTTGATACCTTTATTTTGAAAGACACATTTGTGAAATAAATTATATCTGGTCACAAGTATAACAATGGAACAGATTATTGATGATATGACCATAACTTCTCTTATTTCATTTCCAGTTATCATTAATTGGACTAAATCACCTATATGATATACTTGTTATATTATTTTTCTTCTTAATGATTTTTTACAATGTTTTAATCACATGAGCCAAGGCCTTCTGCATTATTTGCTCTATCATATCTTCTTAATTAGTATTTTAACTAACTATGGGCTATATTCTCATTAAAACAATGATACCATATCTAATCATAATTTTGAAATAAGTTTGTATATTCTCTTCAAATTGTTTTGTTGTTCTGATAGTGATTTTTAAGGTGAGATTCTCTTGAAATAATATAAGTGGTTGTATCTGGTATATGATATCATTCTATAATTCCTTTAAAAACTGTTTAACTTTGTTATTCTCATTTTATCTATTCCTTCTGTCAATCTTCTTAATTAGCCTTCTAACATCATTTGTATACTGCTCTGCAATTTTACCTAATTTTTTTATCTTTATCTATAGTTTGAATCTTCACTGGTTTATTAATACAGTGGTTTTAAAACTAATTAGAAATATAAATTCAAATAATTTATGACTACTGTTATTTCAATAAGTAATTGAATTCTGTTCCTCTTACATTTCATTGAACCATTGTTCATTTGCACCTTGTAAATATCCTCCAACTATACAGAGCTTATATTTATCTGTGTATTAATTTATCTTTGCTACTTTGTTAAACTTTTCTAGCTATTCCATTGGATCTTGATTTCCCCTACAAAATGACAGTATCCTGATATTATTTCTTATTTGGAATGCATCTTGTAATTCTCTTATTAGGACATTAGTTCTACTCTCTTTGATAATTTGACTCATTTTCCTAGTTACTTTTCTATGCAGCAAATTGATTATTATTGTAACTGTTATTGCAGGGTGTTTTTAAATTCTTACTCATTCTCTTTTCTCTCTTTTTTTTTATATATATTTTACTATTATTTATACTAATTTTTATTTATTTGAATCTAATATTAATCTTTTGATTATAAAAATTTTACTAAGCTTAAGGCTGTTTTGCAATCGATGTTTTTACAGTTGACATAGTTTATTCTATTTTAAAAAATAAATTTATATTACTTCAATTCTTTTACAAACATGTAAAGATCTTGACAAATTTATATGATATGGAAAGATACTTTGTACCTATCTCACAGGAGGTACTAAAATTTGTAGTAACATGGTATAAATAAAATAAAATATTACAACAATCAGTTTACTTGATCCAAAATTACTATTACTCAAAGATCCACATTTATCTCTTTCTACAATATGTTATTATCAGTAGGATTAGCCTCTAGTATAAACAATAACTTAAGCAATTACAATAATAGCGTGATTTGAGAGTTAAAATAAGTAAGAGAAGTAAAAGTATTTTCACCAATTATTTGAACACTTTTAAATTAGAGTAGATTTACTAATACAAATTTTATTTAAGCAAAGTAAGTAGATTTATTATTTAAGTAGATGAATTTTATTATAGAAACTTAATAGTAGAAATATTACAAAATATTATATCTATAACTATCACTAATCTTCTATATTAATATTATAAAAATTATTACTAATATTAATTCAAAACACTATTATTAATGTTATAAACAGATATTATAATAAAATTATTATTATTATATAAAAAAATATTATAATAATAAAAAAAAAATTTCTTATTTTTTACTCCTGAAGATTACATTTATAGCTATATGATTATTATCTCTTTATATATCTTTCTTTTTATTTATCTTTACTTTCAGTTACTGCTCATAACACATTTTCTTTTGGAGATGTTATCACACTTATACTTGCACGCAAAATTATTTTGGGGCCCTGAAATTGCAATTTCAGGAAAAAAAGTCAAAATAGTTTTTCATAGAAGATGAAATTATTTTACTTAAAACCCAAAATT
>CAJVPK010001514.1:0-10473 GCA_910592015.1 Diversispora eburnea
CTCAGTTGGTTCTTTATTAGCAGATTCTATAATCTCTAGTGCTTTTTTAATGTTTTTAAATGGCATTCTTATTCTATATTTATATTTTTTTATACTTGTCTCTGAGGTTGAAGCTTTGAGTATGCTACAGGTCAAAGACTATTAAATATTGATTCCCATTTCCGATTACATCACTACTGGCCAGCTTGGTCCTACTTACAACTTAAAAAATTACGAAATTATCAAAATACACAATGACTTTTATATCAAATTAATACAGACAAGAATCACTGTTCACCAACTGCAATTGAAATTATTGAACAAAGCTCATACACAGAAAATTATAGATACAATGAAAAAATAACTACACCAATATCAACTTTTATTAGAACAAGTAATACATATTTTCAAAAAAAACAATGCATCTTAATAGTATGATAACAGAATTAAAAATACCTACAATATTTATTACCTCATTAATGGCTGAAGGATCATGAACTCATTTACATGAAATCTTAAGAAAAACTAATAATCACAATACAATTCCATCTAATCGTCCATTACATACTACATTACACTTCATTCATCAATTTTAATCACTTAAAAATTTAATTTGAAAAAATTCAGAAATAAGTAAATGGAAAATATACCATCACTTTTTTGAATGAATAGAATTTCAAAATAGAGGTACAGCCCATATACATGGAGTCTATTTGACCACTTACTCAACTGAAGAAATGATCAATAAAAATACAATAAGATCAGACCTTCCAGATTCCAATCTTGAACCAGAACTTTACCAATTAGTAATGACATTTCGCCCTCATACCTGTAATATAAAATGTGATGGACCAGCTCCAAATGGAGAAAAATGTAAAAAAGGATTTCCAAGATCTTATTCACCACACACATATTATGATCAAACTTCTTTTCATTATACATATCATTGCATTAATCACTATGACAAATGGATAGTACCTTATTATCTCCAACTCTAATAATATGGAAAGCACATATGAATGTCCAATATGTAACTTATTGAGGACTAGCACAATGCATTACAAAATATATTGCTAAACCTGAGCCTTCCCATCTTTTCAATATTCATGAAAGTACCAATTATTGAGAATATATTCATGCAAGAAGAATGGGTTCCATGGAAATTATGTTTTTATTATTAGGTGAAAAAATTTGTAATTCATCAATTCAAGTAATGTACCTTATTACTGATCCTCCATCAATCCGTTCAAGGAATAAAACCACTCTCATTACTAAATTCTAATGATGATGATCCATATTGAACTGATCATATTGAAAAATATTTTAACAGACCAGATAATGAAATTTTTAAAAATATAACATATCAATAATACTATAAAAATTATGAAATAAAAAATTCCATTAACAGAACAACAAGAAATAATACATATATAGATAAATTAGGAAATCAAATAATCAAAAGAAATCCACCAATATTAACAAGAATTCATTATTTAACTACAGAATATGGTGAATTGTATTTTTACCAACAATTACTTCTTTCAATTCCTGCACACTATGAAAATAATCTAAAAGAAAATTATAATATTTATCATGATCATTTCTTGTCAAAATTTCCTGAAAGATTTTCTGAAATAATTGAACAAAATAGAAGAAACCATTATCTGCAAACAATTACCATGATTGAACAATTTAATACATTAATTGAAGAACTATTTTCATCAATGCAACAAACTTTATCCAATGACATTCAAAGGATAATAAAAATACAAATTGATTCAATAAAATCCTTTCCTCCAATACTTCCAACCAATCTCATAATTGAACTCCCTACTTCACAATACTATTGTATGCAAACTATAAAAAATTACATGGGTTTTAGAGATGGTCAAAACTATCCATACTTTTTTATTACTGGATCAGCAGGAACAGAAAAATCCTTTATAATTAATCTCATAATTAATGAATTAAACAAAACCTACAGAAAATATCTTTTAATAGCTCCAACAGGAGTGGCAGCCCAAAATATTGGAGGTCATACTATACACTAATTGTGATTTAAAATTAGACTATTTAAAACAATTAGCAGATGATTTCAGGGATATTCATAAATTAGATATAATACATCAGGATTTTCATCCTGGAAATGTTTTATCTATGGACTTTAACCATTATTCTTCTTCATTTATCTCAGATTTTGGTCTAAGTAAATTAATAGGGCAAAATATAAAAAATCCCGAAAAAAGACAAATTTTTGGTGTATTACCCTATATAGCTCCAGAAGTATTAAGCGGAGAAGAATATACCAAAACAGCTGATGTTTATTCATTTGGCATTGTAGCTTATGAGATTGTTACTGGTTTTGCACCATACTATGATATTCCACATGATAGAGATTTAGCTAGACAAATATGTGATGGATTATGACCTAAAATTCCATTTTATATTCCAAAATTAATTACAAGATCCATTATGAGATGTTGGGATCCTCGAGTTACTCATCGACCCACTTTTGAAGATTTATCTGATGAATTGCGGAAATATTATGAGGATTATGAGGAAAATAATCATGAAAATTATAATGAAATTACTATTCAAATTATTCAAATTGAAAATTGTGAAAAATTATCCAAAAATTTAAGATTAACAAATTCAAAAACTCCAACTCCAATGAATTACAAAACCCGTCCAGAAGCAATTTATACCAGTAGATTTCTCAATTACACAAATCTTCCGAAACTTAAGAATGATGAAAATTTTGAAAATGAACTTGAAGAATTAACAAAATTTAATTCTAATTCTGTTTTAAGTATTGATAAGTGATAATTATATCAATATTCTCATCTATTTTATTTTTTTGTAATTAAAAATATTAATTTATTTTTTTATTTGGTTGCATCTAAATTATATGTACCCGATTTTTAAATATTTTTAGATATTCTTTTAATTTTACAATTATTTTACATTATATTTTAGCTGTTACAAAAATCTTAATATTTGATATAAAGTATGAATAATTCACATTAAATTTCTGGAAATAGTTATGGATATGAAAACCAATTATTTATAGCACAGATGCACTTTTTAATTGAGAATTTTTTTCGAAAAGAAACAATAATTATAGTAATATTCATTTTAATTTGTATAAGTTTAACATTATTTATTATTTATTTTATTTTATTTATATTTTATTGTTAATAATATTATTTTTAAAAATAAAATTTTAAATATTAAATGATTTTTTTTTTCGTGCTTTTATTTAAAGAAACATTATTAAACGACTTGGCGTAATTGAGTTTTTTTGTCCATATTATATTATATTATATTGATTGATCAAAGTGATGATAAAAAAATTTGATAGTCTAATTCAAGAGCATATGTTAAAAAATATATATTTAATCTTTTTTCACTTTAGACAAGTTTTTATTTACGCCAGATGGATAATTTTGACGACTTGAAATCTTCGTAAATCAAGTAAAATCCAGTTGATGACAGTCAAGAAAAAGAAAAAAAACGCAATGTTAAATTAATAAATTATTAATTCCTTAGACAAAATCAAAAATAATTTTCGGAAAAAAAAGAAACTCAAAAAAATGTAGATATGCAATTTGTGTTCATGAATCATGTGTTAATGCAGCAGGTAGCTGAGTTTTTAATTCTTTTCTAAACGATTATATAATAATTATTTTTTTATTAATCCCATATAATAACCTTTGTCACAACTGTACTATCAATATCAATCATCATATATATTATTACAGTGCAGAACCTCTAAGATAAGAGCTTGAAAATCTTAAATAAAATTTGATCCAGTGGTCAAATTTAATTTATATTTTAGAATTAGAAAAAAAATATATTTCTCAATTTTCATGGCTTAAGTAAGCATCACCTGATGCAATTTAAGGCAATTAAAAATTAGAAATCGCAAATCTCGTGACTCTGGGTATCGTTATAAAAATTAAAGAATAAAAATTTAAAGGTATTACTGAAAAAATGGCAGAATATGTATAATTGCCAGAAATTTGAATTAGTTTATTGAAGCTAATAACGAAACACCTAAAGATACATATCAATGGTTTATAAATCACAAAAATTCACTTCAATATAAAGTTTATTGGGATTTTTTTTATTATGGGGCATTGGATGGGATGTAAAATGAGTAAAGAGAGAACTTGAAGCTTTTGGATTGTTTCTTGTGGTTGCTAAGAAAGACGTGATTATAGCTGAAGAGATTGTTATTATTTTAGAATGGAAGTGGACATGGATATTTAAGTCTGGGATTTTTTTTACGAATATGGACAAAGAATTCTTATATGCTTAAATAAAGCTATTGATTGCTATAAAACTTCAGGGAGGCTGGGAAATATATTTGGAATAAAACTTATGGCTAATAAATATAAATATGGTGACGGAATTTCGCGAGATTTGAAAAAAAAAAGTATTTATTGGTATAATAAATATAAAAAATGAGTCTATGGAGGCAGGGACGGAATTAGAATCCCTTAAGAAATTAATTGAAAGACAAAAAAAAAACAATCACCATAGGTAAATTTTTATTTATTTGTGAATATTTGGTAAATGATATTTTTTTATAAACTGATATAAGGTTCGCTGCTAATGGTCGATAAAAAGGTTGAGCCTTATACCTTAACTCTGGCTTAGTTTTATTCATCCAATTCACGAATTGGAATTTGTATTTGAATTTGTTTCGGAGTGGTATTGAATGTTAGAATAACCCAATATCAATAAATTTTTATTATTATTTTTAAAAAAAAAATTATTACCTGCTTATCTTTAAGTTTATTAGATTGATTTTATTATTTTTATCATAAATCGTCTAAAAATAATATTTTTAAGCGATTTGTTATGAAATATTTATTAAATAGCCTAAAAAATATTATTTAGACGATTAATTATTATATCGTCCATAATTTTTCTAAAAATAATATTTTTAAACGATTTAATAAATAATCGCTTAAAAATATTATTTTGACAATTTAATATTTAATCATCAAAAAATAATATTATTATTAAATCATTTAAATAATTAATCGTTTAAAAATAAATTTTTTTAGACGGTCTCATAATTAATCGCCTAAAAATATTATTTTAAACGATTTAATAAAATTAATAAATATTTCATAATTAATCGCTTAAAAATAATTTTTTTAAGCGGCAAATTATGAAATCGTCTAAAAAAAAATATTTTTAGACTTAATAAAATAATATTTTTAAACTATTTAATAAATATTATTATAAAATCGTCCAATAATATATTTTTAGACTTAATAAATAATATTTTTAATGATTGAATAAACATTACTAAATCGTCTAATTGAACAATTTAATTATATTATGGCTCATGAGTTCTATAAACAGGCTCGCGAGCCCAGCGAGCCGAGCCTTAATCAGACTCGAACTCGCGAGCTCCTAAGGCTCATGGGGATCTTTAGTAAATACTCGTACATTATTAAAGAACCATTATGTCTCAAAACTGACTGGTGCCTTCTTTCCACCGCAATCTAAACTCAAAGTCTTGTACTCTCGAGGAAGGACCACAAACTCCTTAAAGAACTGTAAATTACTGACAAAACTCTTTGCGAATACGCCGGTAACACCGGATCGCACAAGTAAAACCGGAATCACTAAAGAAACATAACTATCCTTTTAAAAGATTTGTTCGTTTCTTTTTGGTCCTCATTCTAGTATACCGAAAGATAGATTTAGAAAAGACCTCAACGAATTTGAGTTTATCATAAAAATTATGCATTTAGTTACGCTTACTAATACAAATAATATATATTAATTGGGCTTATCTTGAAAATTATGTATTTAGTTACGCCAAAAGTCTCAAAGAGTATATATTAATTAATCGAATTTAGTTTATTATCGATAAACAAATACTATTATGCATAAACTAGTTTCATCGGTCTAATTAATGGTGCAATCCGAACGACCTGATCTATTTATAATATTAAAAATAATAAACTCATGAAAATTTTTAATAACCCTACTAAGTACTTAATTCCCCTTCTTCTTGGATCTCCTTTATTAATCATTTGCATAGCTTACCTATTATAAAAGATAGATTTATCGCGGTTTATGAATTAGTAAAATCAGTTCTTTTATATAAAAATTAAGATGACAAGAATAATTGTCAAAGAGTGGAGTGAGCTTATTTCAGACCCTATTGGTTTATCCGAGCAAGATCAACGAGTTTTCGACCATAATGTTCTGCCATCGGTGAAAGACGAAGTATCAGTGACATTGCGACTTAATGTTAAGAGTTACCCTAAATTATGGGGTTTTATTTTTATTAAAGGTAGGTATAACTAATTATATAATTATTTTTTTTTTTCGTAGAAAAATTATTAGATATTTAACCCAAAAAAATATAAAACATTTAGGATCGCACGAAGTCAGACAAAGAACGCCTTCTCTTTCTTTAACAGAAAAGTGTACATTATATCCTCGCTACTCTTCTAACAAGGATTGGGATTTAGGAACCGGGCCTCCTGCTCAGACATTGAGTGAAGAACTTCAATTAAATAGATGGTATCACATAGCTGTTACAGTTTCTGACATTGAAAAAAGATTGGATCTATTTGTGGACGGTATAAAAATAGAATCTGGATGTATCGCTCAAGTCATAAAGGAACATGTTGAGTTTAATGAACAACCATTTAGTGTTGGCCATACTGGCTCTGTACCAGGGTTTAATGGTCAAATAAGGTATGATTCATCATTGTATTATGAAAAATAGTAAGATATTAAAATAAACCTTTTGTGCAATAGCAATGTTCGTTATTTCAACTGGCGTTTATCTGCCGAAGAGGTGAAAAATGATTCTCTCGATTTTGGCAATGCAAGACGTAAGTTGAATCAAATATAATTTTATTTCATCATCAATATTTTAATTAATTCAAATTGATTTATATCTTAACTGTTTTACTTGACTATATATTTCTATTTTTGACTTATAGCTGGTAAGTTAAATAAAGATAATTTTTTATTAACTCATATTACAACGTCCATTAATTTTGTTTTTTTATTATATCCATTTTTTATTATTATAATTAAGACCGTAAGTTGAATTAAATGTAAATTTCTTTTGTTTATTTTCAAATCAAATATTCTAATTGATTTTATATACATTATTGTTTTTGATTAATGTCCATCAATGCCATTAATAATTGCAGCAAGTAAGTTGAATCAAATGTAAATTTAGGTGTTCTAAATATCTTATTAATATTATTAATTATTGTTAATTGCTAAAGGATATTGTTACTTGCTGGGAGAGTATGGGTTTTTAGTTGAAAGAGTTAAAAATTCCAAACGTTCTCCAGATCTCGATGATATACCACTTAAAGATGGTTTTAAAATCAGAGATGCTTATTCCGGAAGCATAGAGCTTGTGGGAGACATTTATAATGTAATCTATGGGATAGCATCTGTACAAATAGGAGAGGCTAAGCCAGGTGATTGGGTGTGGACTACTAATCCCTAGATAATAGTAAGTTTTATAATTACCTGATTAATTATTATATTTTATTTTTTTAATTGAATTTGGTGTAATATATTATATATTTATTCTACCTTTATTCGTTTGTTTGAATTAATTTGCTGATCTAAAGCTCACTTAATTTGTTGAGACAATTTTTCGACAGGTTTAATTAAGTCATCATAGGTTAATGATTTATTGTTGATATTTAATGCTTTATAATTAAACGAACATAAAAAAGTTCCAGTTCCACCATTTCATCACTATTATCATTTACATTTCCATTACTGTTCCGGACTTTGTTATCAACCAATCAACACCTAATACTGAAATATTAAAGATAATTAGTAAACTTTCTGTTAACTTCTTCAAAATTTTGTTAAAATTTGTTTTGCGTACATACCAGTTGAGACGATACAAACATTTCGCTTCATCATGTGATATAAAACCGTTACGATCGTGACAATATTGAAAATCAAATTTAACTAATTTTTTTCAGGATTCAATATTCGATCCACCGACTTATTGTTACAGATTTTATATTTTAGATCACTCACTCACTAATCAATACTTTAATATCGACTAATATTATTAATATCTAGATATCTAATGAATTAATATTACAAATTAGTTAAGAATAATAAATCAATGAAGAAAAATGAATATTTGTCAACTTTTTTGCCCTTGAATTAGTATTTACAGTATATGAACAAGAAAAAATGATTTCGAAGTAACATCATGGCCAAATTTTTGCCTATCTTTTTTAATTTCTGATTATTTAACAAATATTCATGAAAAAATGGGGTACAATTAAAATTTTTTACAAAAAATCTTTGAACAAAAAATCTATCGCACCCTTGCAGTTCTCTGGTGCTTATTCAAAATATTTAGCATCAATAAATTCTTTTGAAACTTACTATGATGTTTACATTTTAATCCTTGATATTATTCATATTTAATTGTTCCTATTAATAAATTATTATTAAATTAAATATATACCAAGAACATCGTGCAATATTCTTTCCCACGTGTATCTAAAACGATGCAATTAATGAAGTCTTGGTCTTAAACAATCATCCGAAGTTCCTCTTGGAGAAGCTTTCACAATAATCTTGTTAATAGTGATAAGTTTATTGTCATCAATTTTTCATAACTTTGGATATGCCTTTGCATACAAGAATTTGTTTCCTGTCAAAAGTTTTAGTACCAGCATTAGAAATTGTTTCGACACATTTTTTCTAACTGATATTAAATTCAAATTATTCAAATTCAAATGTTAAAAAAAAACCATTTTTAGATCAATATTAAGTATAAAACATTTATCATTGGACTTTTTTCTACATATTTAAGAAATCGAAAGAAAATTAATAAATAAATTTTAAAGCACCCTTAGGTTACATACAAATTGGGACAAGATTCAAATTTGAATTCAAATTAGGTTCTAATTTCTAATTTTACTCCATAATTTTTCTTCACATGACTCAGATATTCAATTGCCGAAAAAAGGCAATAAAACATTTGTCAATGGAGAATCCGAAACCGCACAACTAGAGTATACCAAAGGAAGTTACCTGAAGACCCACGATTATGGTCAAACTGTGCATAAACCTTTTTTAAACTCGGACACCCTGAACTTGTGATATATGATGCCATTAACTCCTTCCTTCTCATTGAACCAAAGATCATTAATGGCGAATATGATGGTGTTGCTTTGTAAAAGTGGATAGAGAAAAGCGGAGATGCGTCTTTCAGAAATATGCATAGCATTTAATTGATTAGAACAATTAAAAAGAGATGGAATTTGGAAAATGATTAATTTTAATTATTGGAATTAGAATTGATAATTAACAAATTAATTAATTAATTAAAATTAAATAAGTAAAATAAATTAGATATTATATAATTCTCTATATCAAACGATGCAAAAAATTAATAAATTAATTTTTACTAACCTCACGGTTAAAATCATTTAATTTAAAAATAAAGAAATACAATCAATTCCATTGGCTTTAATTGAGAATATGTTCCAATCCTGTGTCTCTTCCCATGATAATAATTAGTTAAAACCTAATAATAAAAGGTTTGCCCAATATACTGATTTAGGTGATTCGGTTACTGTCGTTGCTTTTGTCGATGTAATTGTCGGTGAATTTGTGGTCATGGGTTTAAGAAGTTGTAGCATACTATTTTTGAAATTATGGAGTTTCACGTCTCAAGATATGTGATTTATTTGATTGACAAAATTAAAGAATTACAAATTGCAGAATGGTAAAACAATGAATTTTAAATTGTACATATGTATATAAAAATAATTGATAATTATTTTCAGATTTTTTATTTTTAATAATTTTAATAAATTTGGTCGTTTTATTCACATCTAAGTAAAGTCAAAATTTTCATTAAATTCTGACGAAATAAGTTTCTAATTAAAGTTGTAGATATTATTTCTAGCTTCAAATCCATATAATATTTATCTATAATTGCCATTAAGTCCGGTATGGATAATGATCA
Organism: Diversispora eburnea; assembly: GCA_910592015.1. NCBI lineage: Eukaryota > Fungi > Glomeromycota > Glomeromycetes > Diversisporales > Diversisporaceae > Diversispora > Diversispora eburnea. Next base: position 9,992 of record CAJVPK010001514.1, read on the forward strand.
AAGTTTAAAATTATTAGTTTTGGAAATTTTATTTGAAGTGGAATTTCTCTATGCTTAGACATTCAATTTTAACAAAAAATATACCATTTAATAGATCTAGTTTAGTGGAAACTAATAAAAAAAGTTTGCGTAATTTTAGTCACCGTTGTAACACAATTAGCATTTTAAATTTTTGGAAATTTTTTTTATTATTTCTAGTTGTCTGGTGACTTTTGATACCCCACTCTACTTATAAATAACACTTTATTTTCAATTAGCTGTATCGTTTGTTTATGCTTCAATTAGAAAAGTTAAAAAGAAAGTTAACTCATAAAGGTTTCATTTTACCTTTGCACAATTTATAAACTATATAAACACAAATAATAATTAATTCCAAATATTTGCATTTTTTTTGAATATCAAGCCAATAATGATTTATTTTAAATGATTATATACTGTCTGTTTTAATTTAAATAAAAGCTATACTCTGTAATTCCAGTGAT
>CAJVPK010001515.1:0-10463 GCA_910592015.1 Diversispora eburnea
GCACAATTAGCATTTTAATTTTAGTGATTTTTTTAAAAAATTTCAACTGTCCGGTGACTTTTGATACCCCACTGTACATGGTACATTCTTAATATCGGGTATATATCGGGTACCTGATATATATATAAAATATTTTTTACACCTATCGGGTACCCGATATATGCCTGATATTAGGGACGTACCATGCACATATCGGATACCTGATATGTATATGTTTTATTAATTTTTAACCAATGTAATTTAGTCTTTATACTAGAATTTAGATTTTGTATCAGAATTTAATTATTATACCAATTGCACTAAATTAATTCTTGAACTTAATTAGTTACATCAGAAAATTTTTGAAAACAAATATATTCAGATATATTTGATCACTCATGTATTTATTTACATAAATTATATCAATTCACATTTATCTATATTAATTTATATATTACACTAAATATATTCATATATATTTATGAATATATTTGCATATATTCAATTTTTATTAATTGCGAATCACTGGTCGAAAATTGATAAAACATACACATATCGGGTATCTGATATGTGTATGTTTTATTAATTTTTGACCAGTGAATATATCTATATATATTTGTGAGTAAAAATTTTTTGATGTAAATTAAATCTGATTAAATTCCTAACTCAATTCATATTATACCTACAATCTTTAATATAAGCAATTATTTTATAAAGAATATAGAATTAGGAAGTTAATATTACTTTTTATTCAGAAGTATCTGAGTTATTTATCATAGTGGTGGGATCTGGATATCCATTTATCTGTGAACAGATATCTGTAAAGCTTTATTACGGATACAGATATCCATAATTAAACATCTGAATATATCTGCAGATATCCGAGGATATTTGAATATATCTGTGGATATCCATATTTATCCATGTTTATTCGCTTTTATCCGTATTTATTCATACTTATCTGTATATATATCCATGGATAAAAAAAATATTTCGCGCACGATATAATATTATTTTTTTTATAATAATATAAGAATCAGAAATAATCATCGATGGTTGTTACATATAAATTATTTTATTTTAATAAGTAAATATCAAAAACGGTACTAAGTAATCTTAAATATAAGGATTATTTGCGTATTATATTAAAAGAACAGATCTATATTATCAAAATTGAGAGAATTATTAGCAATTAAATTTTGAACGGATGAAAGAAATTTAAAATGACAATTGTTCACTCAATTTTGATGATATAGGTCTGTCCTTTAAATATAATACGCAATTCATTTTTATCTTTGAAGTTACTTAGTACTATTTTTGATATTTACTAAGAATATAAAACGTTTTATATGTAGCGATGATTGATGATTTTGTATATATAATTATGTTGTAATTATTATTTTTATAAATCAGATCAGCTTAAATAATCTGCAGATCTGAACAGATATCCGTTCGGATATCCATTTATCCAGAAAAATTATCTATTTACCAAACTGCCTATCCGGATATCTGGATATGTCTTAAATGGATCCCACCACTAGTTTATCATAATTACTATCATAAATAAATAATATCTGATTAAGTTATTTGTCTTACTTTTTATCAGTTTTTTTTTTATTAACTAATATAACAAACACTTTGAGAATTAAACTTAATTTTTGACTACTAGTCTAAGTACTAGTTATTTTATATAAATTCATATATCTCAATTCATATGACCTATTTGTAAATATTACATGTAATACTTAAAAAGATTTCAATTATTCTCTTTTAGATTAGAATACTAGTTAATACCTGAACAATCTTTAAATTATGGAAAAAATTATTGATCATATATTTAACTGAAATTGATTTATTAACTTTATGAATTAATTCAGATATCCTAGTTACTAGATTAAGTAAACTATACATATCATTAAAAGTAAAAAGTCTTTGATTTACATCAATTTACTATGCAAAAATGAAATTTTACTTAATTTAACTTTAATTTTTCAATTTTTAATTGTATCTGACTCAATTCAATAGTTTTGATAACATGTATAAGGTAAACTAAAACCATTAACTTATAATATTAATATTTTGTATTTTTTTTTATATAGAGATATAATTAGGATTATTAGTTTAACTTAGTTTGATTTGATTTAAAAATTATTGGTTAGACTCTGGTTTTTACTTTGATTCAGCTATTAGTTAAAAACATTAATTTAACTATTGGTTTAATTATTAATTAACTATTAATTTAACTATTAATTTGATCATTTATATTTTTGAATTTATTTATTTACATAAGTTTGTTTATATAATTAAAAAATACAATTTTATTAAATAAAGAGTTGCATATACAACTAATGTTTAAATATATTCTATAATTAAAGCTTTTTATAAATATAGATAATTGCTTTAATTTAAAAAAAAAATTTTTTAACAATAAACTAAAACAATTATCTATATTTATAAGTCAAGTTTTTTAATTTCATAAAATTTGAATTAGGTCTTAAAAATTTAAGTCTGGTTCAAACTAAATTCAGGTTTATCAAATTCAACCTAATTAAATCTAACTTGAATTTAAATCAAACTCATAAATTTAATGCAAGCCTATAAGTTTAACTCAAATTTACAAATCCAAAAATCCTGTATATTATTCAAATTCAAAAAAAGAAACTATTAATAATAAAATTTTATTAATGTCATTAAATCTGTAAATTTAAGTTCTGAATTCTTGTTAAACATTCAATTTCTTTTTTAACAATTTTCTGATTTTTTTTAATCTATTACCATTCAGTACAACAATTTTTTTGTATTTACAGTATATTAAAAAATATAAATTTGAAAATTATATTACTTATCATTCAAATTCAAAAAAGAAATATTAGCAATAAGATTAATAAAATTTTATTGTTAATATTTCTTTTTCTAAATTAAATATCATGGTTATATAAAAAATTTTTTATTTATCAAAGTTAATATTCAAAATATTATTAAGTAAAGTTTTAAAGCTATTTAAGATGTACTTACAATAAAGTTTTTAATTATATTATATCAAAATTAAGCTTAATTGAAATTATTTAAATTTAAATTTAAATTCCTTATTAATTATTCAATTTTTATATAACAAATCGAAAAATTTTATTGTAAGTACATCTTAAATAAATTTATAACTTTACTTAATAATTTTTTTTGATATTAGCTTAATAAATATATAACCTTTACTATTAAAAAAGCATAATGACTACTATTGAGCAAACTGGATTAGTTTTATGCTACAATAAATCTTCTTGCCTACCTAAATATCATTACTAATCTCCTTGCCTATTTGCATATTATCTAAAATCTATTTGTACCAAAAAATTTGCTTATTTTTTTTTCATTTGACCAGTAAATAATTTCATCAATGTTCACTAGTGCTCTGATAAGTTAACTTTCAAATCAATCAGAATTTCATATGAAATTTAATACATGGATTACAACTCATTATGTTTTTTTAAAGTATACAATTCATATGCAAGTTAATGAATCAACTCACTTGAAGCTCTAATGTTCACATCATTGGTTTCCAAATCTTCTTTATTATAATCGAAATCATTTCTGCACTGATTTAATACTTGTTCAGTTTTAAAAACAGCTTGGTTTCTATCAGGATTTGATAATTGTAATACAACTCCAGAAATAGCTTGAGTTCTATTAGAATTCAATATGCGTGAAATAACTTATAAAATGATAACTTAACCTAAAACCTTTGATTATCTAAATGCATATTATATACATCTTAAAATGCTGAATACCAGCTGATATGCCAGTGGTTATTGCTATATTGTAACATTTTAATAAGACAATATGTTTATTCACATTTAAAAAAATAATTCAGCCATACTTACTATATTCACTCTCTTACCGACTTCTGATTTTGCTAATATTCTTTATGACAGATCAATGTTTACTTGAAACTTATTGGATTCCTAACTTTAAAAATAAAAAACATTAATATACTGTATTATAACTTTCACAATGCGTATTGTTGTAAACCACACGTGCCATCAGCACATAGCCATTCAAACTCTCAAATCACGCGTACCATCAGCACATTCTGCCTTCAGGCAAACGAACCGCTTTCCTTCTGTGACAAAACATCGACCAGAGACCGCAAGGATATGGTTTGTGCAAGTATGCCAAAAAAAAAATAAAACTTAACTTTAAGCTGTTGTTTCATTAAACTTGCGTGCTTATATTGAGGTCCCTTTTCCGGAAGTCGTCCAAGAATCGCTAGCTCAGCTCCAAGTGAATTATGGGAATCATGTTTGATTGCTTTGGGTATTTTTTTAATGTAAAACATATCCCAATCGGTAACACAATATAGGTTTACTCCAGTATTCTTAGAAAAGCCAGTATTAACAATGAAATTTAAATAAATTTATCAAAACAATAAGAAAGAGGGTTTACCTGGATAACAGAGAGATAAAATTGTTTCTTCGATAGTCGTGTGCTGTTTTGAGTAAAAGTACTATTGATTTGATATCATGTAATTAAGGGTTTTTCTTACAAATAAATTTTACTACATACTGTAGCTCAAATTTTATGCATTTAGGAACGATCAGTCTGATCATAATCTTTGTGGCACATAATTTTCGAGAAGAAAAAAATTTTTTTTTAAATTTTCATAAAATAATACAAATAAAACATGGCTCTCAATATTCAATTCCAAAGACATTTTTATCGTATTACTCCTGAACGAGCTCGAGCTTGGTAATATTAAAAATGAATAGCTGATAATTTAATATTATATTAATTATAATAATATACTCATTTTTTAAATTTTATAAATATAACATTTTAACATATTATATTTATGTATATATAAATAGGGCACCATCAGTTATTTTATTTGGAGCAGCTGCAGGGTCAGCTGTATTGCTTATTGCCGAAAGAATTCCCAAAGTTCGTCGTGAAGTTTTACAAAAGATTCCAGTTGTAGGAAATTATTGGGTTCTCGAAGAAGAATAAATGACAATAGAATATGTGCAATATCATACTTTATATATTATTTTTAATAATATTTATTTTATATAACAATAATAAATGTTTAGGGTTAAATAATAATTCAATTTAAATAAATAAAATTTTTTTAACCTCTTTTAACCTCCCGAAACAGGGGGAATAACCGCCACTTCATCACCTTCTTTAACAAATATTGAAGTATCATCTATTTCAACGTATTTCATATTAATAGCATACATAGAATGTTCAAGTATTTTACCAAGTTTTTTATGTCGACTTTTTAAAATTTGAGTTAATTCTTGAAGTGATATAGAAGAAGGATTTGATGATGGAAATGAAATTGTTTCAGATGATAGATTCGTAGCATCTTTTGCTGATGCAAAGTAAAGTACTTTGAATTCCTGATTATCAATAATTTATTAAAAAACATTATTTATTTATCACTTCTATTATCTGTATTGTATCTAGAAATAATTTAAATAATAATAATAATAATAATAATAATAATAATTTTTTACCTTTGACATTATAAAGAAGAAAATGCTAATAAAGTAGATAAAATGGATTTTAGTAATTAATTAAACAAATAAATATTAAAGATTATGTGATACTAATTTTATAAATATATACAAATATAAATATATAACGTGTTCAAGGTGCCCGAGCTGTGGCTTTGATTTCAATTAATAATTTTGGCTAAAAAAAATAAAAAATTATTAAAATGTAATATCATTGTTAATATCATTAATTAAATATTAAATGATTAAATTACCGATGGAAGTTGTTTAACAGCTACGGTGGTTCTAGTTGGTCCAGTTTTAGCATCAAAAAATTCATTATAAATTTCATTAAATCCGGAATAATCTTTCATATCAATTAAAAATACTGTTAAATCTATTAAATCATTTAATGATGCTTCTGGAGATGATGCCTTAAGAATTATTTCAATATTTTTAATTACTGCGCGAGTTTGCTCTTTTATATCAAGTTCTAATTCACCATTGGGTAATTCATTTACCTTAAAAATAGGTAATTGTTAGAAGGTTAAAGATAGATATAGATGTTGATATTGATAGTAATTCATTTACCCCTTCATATCTAAAAAAAAAACAAAAAAATCATTAATACAGTATACAATTGTACAATATAATATACATAATATACAACAAAATATCTACAATATATTTACGTATTATCAGGTTTTCGACAAGAAATTCCAGATATAAAAATAAATCCTGCTATTACTTTAGCATGTGGATAATTTGCTAAAGGTTGAGCTCGATCGGAAAGAATTATGTTTGTTCCTACTAAATTTCCGCGAGACATGATACAAATAATCAAATCAATAATGATTTTGTATTACACAAAAGAAATTTGTATTGTAATACGACCTCCAAATTCTTTAACGTTAAACAAAGAGTACAAAGACATTTAGATAGTAGGTTAACAAGAATTCATATTGTCAACCAATATAATTCGGAAATTGGATTTGTTGGTCAATACAAACTTTGGAACTTTGTTCCCTATATTTTTTTTTCTTTACTTTCTTTTTAAAGCAGTCTGTCACATTCCTTCTGGTATGAGTTCTTTTAAAAAATATATATAAAAAAAAAAATAAAATAAAATATATTTTGAGATTTAAAAACTTTTATAAACAATTAATAATTTTAATAATTTAATTAATTTCTACTTTCGGTTTATATAATAATATAGCACAATTTCAAAAAAAAAAGTTTATATTTAATAAAATAAAAATAAAAAAAAGTAAGTTATTGTTTCTTTTTTTTTACGTACTATTTTTTTAATAAATTTTATTCTATGTACGATATATGGTTCAACGATTTACTACTTGGTCGAACAAGTCATCCCACATTCTATATTACTTTATGTTAAAAGAACTAGATCTACGTATTCATTATAAAAAAATTTAAAACCATTATTTTGAACACGTCAATATATTAATACTTACGATCTCTTTCTTATTTATTTTATAGATAATCATAATCAATTCTTTATATATCTTTCCCTGTAATTCTATTATTATTATTATTATTACCTTAAATATCATTAGTAAGCCAAAAAAAAAAAATGCATAGACAACAAAAACAACATTCAATGTCAGAACTTAAGCTCCGTCGATTAGTAGAACTTAATCAAAGACTTCGTGAAGATTTAGATCGTTCACGAGTAAGAGTTAGTGAAGCAAGTGCAAGGTATAAATGAGAATTTTAATTTAAATATTTGATGATAATTTATTAAATACAAAAATTAATTAAATTAAATAAATATTATTTAGTCTAATTACATATTGTAGAGACACTAGAGATTTTCTGGTACCATCAGTTTGGGGACCAGTTGATAAACGTGATGACCCTTATGCACCAAATGGTGGTAATTGTAATTGTATTATTATGTAAATAAGGTAAAAAAATTATCTTATTTTATCAAGAAATATATGTGATGTTTTTCACATTTTTATCTAATAATATATTAATATTTATTTTTTTTTGTTTTTTTGAGGGTTGGGTTTTCTTCTGTTTTTTTTTTTCTTTAATTTCATTTTAAAATTGGGGGAGGTTGTGTGTTCCTTCCGGAAAGGTACATTGACTTTCCATTAACATCATTAATATTATATAAATTATTGTAAAATTGTAATTTTAAAAATGAAAAAATATTTCAGTTTTTTTTTTTTTTTTTTGAAATTATTATTCTATCTAATTCCTTTTTTTAATTGTCTTTTTTTTCTGTCATTATAGAAGATGATGGTTCTTCTTTTAGAAAATACGAGAAAAAAAATTTTATGATTTATACTTTTTTTTTTTACAATATACATTTTTATATATTTGTGTAATTTTATAATTTTTTATATCATCTCTCCCTTCTATTTAATTAATATTATTATTCCCTTTCAAATAATTCAAATAATCATTATCATTATTATATTATGTTTATATATACACATGTATATATATTTATGATTTCTTCTTAAAAAAATTCTTTTATTTTGTATTAATTATTTATTTAATGTATCTTTTAAATAAAGGTTTTTCTTTTTTTTTTACTCTTTATTTTCTTCTGGCATATTACACATAGAGAAAAGGAAGGAAAATTATATATAGATAAGAGGAATTTATATAGAGAAAAGAGAGATTTGTTTAATAGAAATATTAAAATAATACTTTTTTGCAATAACTTTTTTTAAAATAATACCTTTTTTAAATTAATAATTTAAAATTTTATTTTTATTATTTATTATAATTATTATTATTATTTTATGTATCATATTATCTGAATGAGATGAATGTGTATGGAACTTTTAATAAATGGAGAAATTGAATTCTGTCTCATTTATATATTTTATATTTCAAAGAAAATTATCTTAATAAATGTAACAAGCACTTTCTTCATGTTAGAAAATCAGTGAAATTTAATAATGAAAATCTTATGTACCTGAAATTGAATTGGTTATATGTTTTACATATAATTGATATGCTTTTAAAGTATTTATATAAGGAGGTAATATTAGTTTGTCAATAAAAAGTTTGTTTTTATTAATATAAATTGTGAATGCAAAACATTATAATTACATAATTACATGTATTTAATATATATTCTAACATACTAAAACTATTAGTATTTGTAAAAATAAAAGATATCAAGGAGACATATTTGTCTTTAAATTATTAATAAAGTCATTATAAATTTTGTATTTCAAATTTGGTTTTATTTTATTTTATAATTAGAAATACTGGCTGAATAAAGAAAAATAAGTAAAATTTTTGATACAAATAAGTAGAAAAATATAAAAATAGATAAAAAAATTTGTGAATAATATATAAATAGGCAGGAAGATTTGTGAATAATATACAAATAGGTAGAAGATTTGTGAATAATACACAAATAAGCTAAATTAATTTGTGACAAAATTTTAATTATTTAATATGTAATTATTTGAAATTTGTAAAAAATCTTCTTTTGAATTACAAATAAATAGTCTCAAGTAATACTCCTAATAAATTGACTTCTAAATCAAATGAATTAGAATTTTATATAAAATTTAATACATGAATTACAATTCATTATATTTTTATAATGATATTTTATATATTTTATATGATATAAATTATATGTGAGTTAATAAATAAATCAATTTGAAGTTCTAGTTCCAAGTAACACAATCAAATACAAAAAAATTACTGTACCAAATAGTGATTTCTATATTAAAAATTAGAATTCCTATATTATAGATTAGCTAAAAATTAACTATCCTATTGTATCTTATATTATAAATCAACTAAAATTAGAATTCCTTTTCAATATATCTATTCTTTTGTATTTGACTTGTGTAAAAAAGAAAATTACAAATGAGTAGTTCAAGTAGTACTTCTAATAAATTAACTCCTGACACAAGTCAAATACAAAAAATATGTTATACCAAAAAGGAATTTCAATTTTAGCTAATTTATAATATAGGATACAATAGGACAGTTAATTATTACTGATTTTTAACTGATCTGTAGTATAGGAATCACCATTCAGTACAGCAATTCTTTTGTATTTAACTAGTGTAAATTAAATGAATTAGAATTTTATATAAAATTTAATATATAGATTATAATTTATTGTATTTTTACAGTAACTTACAAAAGTAATATACTACAAGGTTTTTGTCTTTAAAAAATTCTAAAACTTAAATAACAGATTTTAGAATAATAGTTATTATACATATTTTAATCTTTGAATTATTTTTTTTGAAATGTTTTTTGTATTAGATTTATAATCCTGATTTTGTATAAATGGATAATTAACATTGTAAATTGTCATTTAATAAAATTCAATTGTTACACAGAATGGTTATAGCTAACACTAGTTAATACAAAAGAATCACTGTATCAAATAGTAATTCCTATATTATAGATTAGTTAAAAATCAGTAAAAATTAACTGTTTTATTGTATCCTATATTATAAATTAACTAAAATTGAAATTTCTTTTTAGTACAGCAATTCTTTTGTATTTGATCTATATAAAATAATTATAGAATTAATTGTTCTTTCTGAAAAAAAAAAAGTCATATCAAATTTTATGACAATTGGATTAGTGATTATCAAGAAATTAACTCTTGAAAATTGAAATTTTACATATAAAATATAATATTTTTATTCTTTACTATAGTATATTTATTTTATTTTATATTATCATCAGGAAATTTTTGAGGGCAAATATATCTGGATAAATTTTATAATATGCGAATATATGCGGATATATTTGAAATATGCAAATTAATGCGTGGGTGGTTGAATATATCCGAATATATATTTGCGAATTTATCTGGATATATTGCGAATTTATCCAGATATATTCGCATATATCAGAATTTATAAATTACAAAACGGAAATAATTTATCATCGTTATGACGTAATAACTTTTTATTTTAATAAGTAAATGTCGAAAACTGCATTAAGTGAGTTGAAAGATAAGAAGATTGTACA
>CAJVPK010001516.1:0-10460 GCA_910592015.1 Diversispora eburnea
TATTGCCTCGATTTAGTACGAGATGTAAAGAACCAATGTCATGGATCGTAGAAGTTAACGCTTGGTTTATAAAAACAAGACGAAATCGTTGGAGATTTTGGTAAGAAAATAAATCATAAATTTATTAGCCAAAGGCTAGCTTACGCTTATTAACATCTTGTGTTTGATTCGCTAAATCGCACGTACAAAGCAATATATAAGTAAATAAAAACCAAGTTGCCAAATCAATCATTAAACAATCGCGCGATAGTAAACAATTAATCGATCAAATAAATCAAATATTTGCAAAATGACATATAACACATCCGATATTGTTTTAATCGCAATTTTTATCGCTATAATCGGGATTCGCGAATTATACACTCGGGGGGTCTTAACAATGGAGATGCTTTATTCCGTTATCTCCGAAAATACAATATTCTATGTAATTATCGCCGTAGTATTTATTTATCTACGAAAATATGTATCTCCAACTCCGCCTCCCATCCCAACCCCAATTCCAACTCCAATTTCCACTACGTTGGATGCGGATATAAAGAATTAAAACGGGATATGTTGGCTTTAAAAAATGATCATGTAAAAATAGAAAAAGATTTGGAATGGAGAAGTGAAGTTCGAAGTAGAGGTTTGTGGAACAGTTGCAAATTCACTTGTTCATGGTTTAATGAGCTAGCATGATTTTGCTGAAAGCCGTCTCAAGGTGGTTATATTTTACTAATCCACATTATTCCATATCTAGGGCAAACATCTATAACAAGTCTCAGGTCCGAATATTCTACTGAAATCGAAACTCTCTGGGTTGAATTTACTGCCCTATTCAATGAAAGAAGAAAAAGGGAGAAATGTTCACCCCCGAAAATGTATAATGTTTTACCTTTAGAAATTGGTCTCAGTTTGGCTACACTTGCCACCTTTTACCGTCATCAAAAATCTCTACTAACAACTTTATTAGATAAAATTGAGTCTTGAATTGAAAAAGAAAACCAGAACAAAGATAATTCCATTATAATTAGCAGTAGTAGCAATAGAAATAATTTTTCGAATAGCAGTAATATAATTTTAGATGATAGCAATAACAATGATAACGATAGCTAGTGTGGGTAGGGAAAGGAACTGCCATCTTTACTATGTAAAAGGCTTAGGATCCTGAGCAGGCATAGATAACATGCTTTATTCCTCCCTCTTTGCCCCGCTCACACTTCTATCCATTCAATGAGGCTTTGTCTCTATTCTTTGTTGACAAAATAATATTTGTAATAATGTATAATATACGATACGTATAATAAAGTTATAATTTACTCGAATTTTATATTGTATATAAATTCACGTGTTTCCGAAGAAACGATGTAGCACAAGATTTAATACCTATTATATTAGGATTAATAATCATAATTGGATATACGCGACTTTCTCTTCTCGTATAGTATCTTCATTACGCGTATATTAACCACCAGTTAAGTAATTGTATGCTTTTATGGAATTAATTTTTGCATACACAATATCCTACGGCACATATGGCCATAATCGTGTGGGTTATCCACTAGTACAGTCCCATATGGTCGATGCTTGGGGGAGATTGTCATATACGCCCATTAGGAGGTCATCCCTGCCTAGTGCCCTAGTGTGCTGATCTCTTTCCAGTATATTGGATTTAATAGGTTGACTACGGCACATATGGCCATAATCGTGTGGATTATCCACTAGTACAGTCCCATATGGTCGATGCTTGGGGGAGATTGTCATATACGCCCACTAGGAGGTCATCCCTACCTAGTGCCCTAGTGTGCTGATCTTTTCCCAGAGACCTATTTTATCAATGCAACATATACACTACCCAATTTATATTATTGAATATTGTTACTTATATATTTGATTATTGTTTTCCAGGAATGGATTTATCAGAAGGAATCTCGCTTTTTTTCGAACAAACTCCATTTAAAAACTGGTTTCCCACCAAATGCCTAGAATATTTGGAAAATAAATCCTTAGATTTTAGAACGTCTGACAAAGAATTAGTTCAAACCGAATTCAAGAGTCATGTCCATTCATTAATGACTCATCAAGCAGTAACGAAATCCGCACAAAAAAAAGCTAAAAGACTTTTGGATGAAGCGGATCGGATGTTTGAATCCGAAGAAGTTATAGCGATTTTTAAAAGAATGGACACGAAGGTAAATTACTTTTATTAGTGATTACTCCTTTTCATTATCTAACATAAAACCGTTGATTCTACAGGCGATTGAAAAAAGTAAAAGGCAGTTATTATTTGTAAAAAAATCACTGTTCGATACGGAAGTTCAGCTTACTGTTGAAGACCACAAAATACATACTGCATCATCTTCGGTAATTAACTGAATTCATTATGCATTGCATTTGATATTATCTATAAATTTTGATTTTAACACATTTACAGAAATTACATACTTTAGGAACAGAAATCCCAGGTAAAGCTTCCAAACGGAAACGTGAAATAGAAGATGATCAAATTGTAGTGGTAAGTACGCGTATTCTTCTTGTAGATGCATCGTTTTTGATATATCTATTATTTATAATTTTGTTCCTAATGAACCGCAATTTTAATTCTTAGGATGGTGATGAAAATCGGGCCAAGAAAACCGGAAGTGGAAGGGATATTCCAAGCTATCGTAAATTTTTGGGCAAAACATCAGTTTCGGATATCATATTCAAAGGGAATGAAGAAGAAAATGTTATTCAATATAATGAGGTTAGTAATAGTTTAGTGATGCATTTCAAACAAACGCGTTATAACTCTACTATTTTTTCGAAAAAAAAAGCAACAGCCTGAAAATGTGTACGATATAGAATCGAAATGCAGAAGCCCAACTTCACAGTCAGATAACGATTCCGGCGATCATGAAGAGTATCAAGATTATGAAAAAAATGTATCCGATTATGAAGAGTGCTTCGAAGAAGAAATTCCATCTGACATGGTTGGTATACTAACATCTGTGTTACTTATGTCATTTAATGCTCACCTAATATCATCATTTCTAACTTAGGCTTCAGCTGATACCATTGGAAGTTGGATTTTGTCGAGTGGTAAGGATGTTGGCGAAGAACTATCCAAATACCGTGAAAATATTCCTCGCACAAAAGCATATCTTTAGTAAGTTATACTTGATTTGTAAGCATAAACATATTTTCCAGTGCTGACTTCCTGACTTTGATATTGTTATTTACAGTCCCGCTTATTTCGGTATATTGGATCTTTCCGGTGAGGATACAGAAGTAAAGAAATTGTTTACAGATGACGAATGGAATGAGATGATCAAGGATTTTAATAATAATGTAAAATTAAGTGATATGGAAGACGAACAAGAGAGGCCCTTCTATGAGCTGATGGACAAAATTTCCGAGGTTAGCGAATTTGTAGTATTACCTTTCATTTAATGTATCGACTAATTAAACCATTCTCTGTCCCATATGTTAGGTATTGATGAATAAACCTTCTGATCTAATTACCGGCATTGAAAGCTGTGCGATTGAAGTACGTATATCACTTGTATTCGTTTCTTATGGAAGCGCAGGTCTAATGATTGTCATTTATAGGACAATATAAAAGTAAATGCAATCAGACGACTCATTCAGACATAGTAAGTGTTTTTTTGCCTATTCATAGTATTAGGACCTGATAGTCATAATATTTAACAATTTTAAATTAAATAGTGCATACAACCTTCAACGCTTGCAATTGCCAATGTCTGAAGTTGCCTTTGGAAGTAATTTCACGAATGCAATTACAAAAGGAATATTGACCTTTGATCGAACCTATCATTATGAAGAGTAGGTTTTTACTTGATATTTATTGTTTATGTATTTTCCAATTCCGTTCATATACTATTAATTGTAATACGCAGAGGTGAGATCCAAGGACTTGCTTCATCAGTAATCACCAACATGAAATCCAAGCCTACCGATAGAAGTTTAATTGGTCAGAAAGTAGACTTCAGAGTTAGCAAAGATCAATTTGAAGTGTTGATTGGATTAAGATCCGGTGGCCTTCCCACATCACCGAAAGGCAAGAAATGGATGGATAAGGTGGATCTATCGGTCGCGTTACGGGACGTGTTGGTAAACGAAGGAATAGAAAATAACGGCGTAAAACCAGAAAAATTCCACAAACTTTTTACCTTAGGAGTACACACATTTAGTAAGTTAAATGTTCTTAATTATCTTCGGTATGTTCTTAATATATAACCCGACCTATTGATTTTAGATTATAATTATAACATATACGGATTGGATTGGAAAACAAGAGGTGTTTGGCGTATAGGTTTGCTTCAAAAAGTTAAGCTACCTTTATCAACTGAAAATTTGCAAATTATAGAGAAACTTATTATATCTTTGATGCGTATTGAGGTAAAGTATCGTTATTTACTCAGTAATTACATTTTATGTTTGTAAATCTCTAATCATCCTTCGTTTTTGATATAGGAAACTTTGCATCGTATACGAAAAATCCGGAATGAAATATTAACCGAAAAGGCAAAATTATATCGTTTCCGACGAACATCAACATGTGCCATGGACTATTCAATTTGTGAACACGGTCGCATAACTCGTACAAGAAAGGCCAAAGAATAATTTGATTTATGAATTTTGTCATGTAATTTATACACCATTCAATGGCTTTTATATGTATATAAAGATTTAATACACTCATGTAACATAAAATCCATTTACGTGAAAATGAAATATGGTGCAATCACTGAAATTTTTATCATGATTTCCAATTTGAGCATAATAAACAATACGTGGGGTATACATTATATGCGTCTCATTCATCTAATTTCAATGGCGTGTCCCATCCCAATCTAATTGCGAGAGAATCACCCACCGGTTTAGTAAAATCAAAGACCACGAAATCTCGATCCCGCAAATGCTTATCAATAATCTTAGATGCTTTTTTTGGATCATCTGCGTATTGACGTACAATTCGAATGAGATCTTCTCTGCTTCCCCCATTATTAAAGATTGCAAGATGTGTCAGATTCTCGCGAATTATCTTTGGTACAGCTTGATATTTCTGGCTTACGTATATTGGGCTTATGTTTGAATGCCGACCACTAATAAAATAATGAATAATCCGATCTTGAATCTTTTTTGATTCGGCACATAGATCCTCGAAAACAGTAACTGTGCTCCTTTCTGGTGAGAATTTAGTTATATCAGGGATCTTACCTGGTGCTATTGTTTTAAATGTGACATCTTCTTTATAAGGTTTTGGTCCATTTGCAAAAATCTGATAGCTATTTTGTACCAGTTGCCATTTTGGCTCAAAATGCTTTCCTATTAATACCAGATCGTTATTTTTGACATATCGCTCACCTTTTTTCCCCTTGAACATGCGCTGTAGCTTATTACCAAGCATAAGATTAATAACCATATTTGTTTTTCCACTATGAGAGCCTCCACAAACTAGTAATCTGAATGGCCACTCAGGTGCATATCTGTTACCCTTCATTCGTGCTAGAGATTCTTTAGGTGTCTCATCGATATTATATACATAAATGGGCATACCCTCTTTCATATCGATCAAGTTAAGTAATATTAATAATTATATCGAAAAAATAATGATCAATCTACAAAAGCATTTAAAGTTTACCTTTATTCTATAAGATCCAGTTCTCGAAGGATATCAGGAATTACTTTATATGGGTCTTCATAATACCAAACATATCTTAACACGATCCAATTCTCTTCACAGAGTTCCTTTTTAATTTGATCTAGACGTTGTTGATTGGTAAAATTTTTTATATCTTCTCCGTGAAAGAATTTGATATATTTTTCATGCTGTTGACCTTGCACTTCAATCGCGAAACCATAATGATAATAAGGAATATCAAGTTGCAGTCCTGTAGGATATTCTGATGTTTTTAGGAAATCAGGTTTGCGATTTTTTGATGGTTTTCCTAAATATTTTGATACGATTTCACGACATAGATTCTCACGTTTAAAACGTGAACATAGTGAACACCAATGCCCTCTTAGAATACTTTGCGGAGGGGCTTCCCATATATGAGATTTTTCACAACGCCAAAGAAGCTTTGTATGTGCATCGTAATATCGTTCTGAAAGACAATCTCCATTATTTTTTTGTGCTAGAATTTTCATATCAAAAATCGTTCGATTTCGTCCACCACAAGTAGGACACCATTGGTAGTAATCCTTTATCTTATTTAAATTCGTAGTCCATGTATGCCCCTTATCACATTTCCATTGTAAAGGAGCTTTATTATTTATATAATCTGAAGAAATGCATTCCCCATTCCTAGTACGTGCCAAAGCCTTTGCTGTCTCGATACTATGATGATTACATTCAGGACACCATGTATTTTTATTTTTTACATGGTCAAGACTTGCGAACCATTCATGACCTACAGCACATTGCCATAATAAAGCCTGACGGCAATTGATATATTTTTCGGAAAGACACTTACCATTTTTCACAGTCGCAATTTGATTAGCTTCTTCAAGAGTGAGCTGTTTATTACCTGCGCATTCTGGGCACCATGTATTAAGATGTTTTATACCATGTAGTTTTGCAGACCACTGGTGACCTTTATTACATTTCCAGACTAAAGGGGTATAACTGTTAATATATTCTCGAGAAAGGCATTCACCACCCTTATTGATAGCGATTTGTTTAATGTCTTCAAGAGTATACCTGTGACCCACACAATAAGGACACCATGAATTAAGATTTTTAATACTATGAAATCTTGCATACCATTCATGCCCTTTAGAACAACGCCATAACAAAATTGATTTACTATTATCAAATTTCTCAGAAAGACATTTTCCATCCCTACTATTAGCAATCTGTTTAGCATCCTCAAGCGTAAGACGATGATTGTATATGCATCGCGGGCACCATGTGCCACTGTTTTTTATGCTAGCAAAGGAAGAAGACCATTCATGGCCTATAGCACAGCGCCATAATAATGGTGAATTGCTATTGATATACTTTTCAGAAAGACAGTCACCATTTCTATCATGTGCAATTTGTTTGGCCTCTTCGATTGAACGACGGCAATTGGGTGCACACTGTGGACACCATGAGTTTTTACGTTTTATATTAGCAAGACGAGCAAACCATTCATGACCTACAACACAGCGCCATAATAAAGGTGAATGATAATTAATATACTTATCTGAAAGGCATAATCCTCCTCGCTCTATAGCAATATTGCAAGCAACTTCTAAGGATAATTTTGGAGACATTCAGAACCGGTAATTAGTTTTTCTTCTTTAATAAGTATAATTTTCTCTTTAAAATGAGGTGATGTCCGATCAAAACCAAATCATCATTCTTAATATAGCGTGTTCCACCCTTTTTACCACTAAACATTCGAAACATCTTATCCCCAAGTAAAAGACTGATAATCATGTTTGTTTTTCCTGATCTCGTTCGCCTACTAACTAGGCAATTGAAAGGCCACTGAGGCACGCTATTTAATCCGTTGAATTTTTCCAGATTTTTGTATTCGTCGATATTAAGTACGAATATTTCACATGGATCAAGTTTTTCTATTGCAGAGCAATGAGTCTTTGACTCTACTTTCATTCTGAATAACCTAAGAATATTAATCTATTATATCAAAAAATAATAATCCAGTTAGCTCCGTTATAATGATATACCTGACTCACTATTCGTATCTGAATACCAACCGATAATATTAAGAGTGGGATTTTTATTCCGCAAGGTTATAATTGCATTCACGCCGATTCTCTCGCATTCCTCAATACCAAGCTTCTGGAGATTGCATAAATTTGCCAATGCGGACATAGATACATCAGTAATATTGCAACCTTCAAGATAAAGCTGTTCAAGTTTTGTGCACAATCGTGCTATAACGCAAATAGACTCGTCAGATACAAGATGGCAGTATGCAAAGTTGAGATATTTAAGATTTGAGTTAGATTGCGCAATTTTTTTAACCGATATATCACTAACCTTTACACAGTAGTCCAATTCATATTTTTGCATATTCGGACATGCTGAAGCAATTACACATATACCTTCATCAGTTATTTTTTGGAAATCGATTAAACTTAGAGTGTGGAGTTCTGAGCACGATTTAGCAATCTGTTTTAATGATGTATCAGTAATAGTGCTCCCCCATAAACCAAGATATTCTAAATATGGGCAGTTTTGTGCAATCTCGATTATAGATGCATCAGTAATATTCCCATTATAATCCAATTTCAGACGATATAAATTAATACATGATTGCGCAACTGCTCTCAATGATATATCAGTTATCTCAGAAGTGCTAAGCCTTAGGTATCGTAGATTTGGGCTCGAATGAGCGATTTTACATAAAGTTGTATCTTTCATATCCCGGTATTTGGCAAAGCATTTTACATTTTTTATATTGTATGATACGTTAAGAGATTCCAAATGGTGAATTTGCGCGATTTTACTAATGACCCTATTGGATAAACCACAACACCTTTTGATCTTTAAATGACGTAAATTAGGGCAGAATCGAGCGATCTTATATAGCATACCACTAGAGACCCTACAACTAGAGATATGAAGTTGAAGTAAATATGAAGCATGAGGTTTTTGATCCCCACACATTACCTTTTTGAATTCATCCCATTGTATACACGAATTTTTTAGATCACCGGCAAATTCGGCTCTTTTCCATAATATAGGAGCAGAGCATAAATACCATAACTGGTTAACAAATAAGCTTGGATATAGTGCTCCATCTATGGTGAGGTAATAAAATATTTCAGTTAAAAGTTCAGGCAATGCAAGTGGATGGAGTTTATTATATGCCATAGTTATCTTTGCAAATCTATTCTTTATGCGATAAATAACCCCTCTCTTGTAATATATGCTTAATGTAAGGAAAAAGATCACATGTATAAGGCACTTCAATTAGATCTATACCTTGCTCTTTGCATATATCCCGCTTTTTTTGATCTCTGATTTTTTGCTGTTCCAAGTCTATTCTACCTCGTTTATGAAACATTCGATTAAGAGTAAAATGTTGAACTCCCTGGTATTCATATGCCAATTTTAACTCTTCGTTATACCCATCTAATTGCATCCCATTCAAAAAGTTTGGCCTACATGATGGGAATTTTTTACCTAGCAGATCTTCAAAAATATATCGTGTTGACCTTTCGGTAGTATGCGGACAAACTGGACACCACTCAAATTTCCGCTTCTGGATCTTATAAGGTGCTTCCCACTAATGTTTTCTGTTTTCACAGGACCAGAGATATATATCGAATCCGTTTATTCGCCCAGATTTTCCAAGACACTGTCCGCCACGTTTCTCGGCATATGCAACAGCCTTAGCCATTTTATTAATAACACGAACGGAATTAACAGACCTGGAACGAGTATTTTCTTCCAATATACTCTGGAGCAAATACTGAAGTGTGTCAATATTTACGTGCATAAGTTCCTCAAGTACAAACCCACGTGTAGGTGCGAATTCACCTTCGAGATAGTATAAAATTGGTTCATTCTTCGTCACCACGATTTTGCGAATTTTAAATAAAGTTGGACTCCATATTACATCCGTTGCGCGTCTCTGGTTCTCCATACCTCCTTCCCACTCTGCATTAGTAAGCAAGTAGCGAACTGTATCACCTTTCTTTAACTTATTCTCTTCATATTTCCCAACAGGACATTTATATTTCATTGATGGTCTAGATTCTACACGTTCCAACTGAATGGTCAGTTTGGGGCTAAACCCCACTTTGTAGAACCTGGAGCTCGAATAAGACGCGTCGGATAATTATTTAGGTAATCGATAACTTCTGGTAAATACTTAACCCACTCTCTTATTAATTTAGGGTTTGAAGTTATACTTTCGACAGCATATTGAATCTTGTAAAGCATTTCTGCTAGAGTTTTATTAAATCTTTCAACAAGAGCGAGCTCCCGATGAGAATACGCACCAATTACTCGAATTGTGACATTATGCGCTTCCATTAACTGACTTACTGATTTTTTGAATTCCGTCCCACCATCACATTGTAGCAATTGAGGATAGATAAGGGGGTTATTAGGGTTATTATAAATTTTCCTGAATGCTTTGGCGACCTCACTAGATTTTTTTGATGTAAGTGGGACTGATGCTTTGTACCTGCTACTCACATCCACTATATTAAGCACTGCTATCCATTTTTTACCTTTGTAATGATCATGAGTAAGAAATAAAAGATCACACTGATGTACACAATTTGGACGTGAAATTTTCCCATAACTAACTCGTGAAATATTTTTTGGCGACGGAGCATACTTTTGCCATTCATTCTGGTTATGTAACCAGTCACGCACTTTTTTGAATGGGAATTGATATCCTTCCTTCTTGAGATCTTTATATAATTTTTGAGGGTTGGCATGATATCCTGTAGGATGATAAAAAAGTAACCAGCAAACTAAGGCCAATTCCTCATTAGGATCGATT
>CAJVPK010001517.1:0-10460 GCA_910592015.1 Diversispora eburnea
TTGTTGTTGTTTGTATTATTTGTTTGTAGTGTTTTTTATATTTTTCTCTTCCTTGAAAATTCTGGCAAAATGATCGTTGGAAAGAGTTTTTAGTTATAATTATTTTATTAAAGGATAATTAATCAAGAATTGCCTTTCGAATTCTTACGATTCTTGAAAGTTTGATTCTAATTCTGTAATTGAAATTCTGTCCAATGATTTTTTTTTGATTTTTTAATAAATAATTTTAATTTAAAAATATATTCACTCTGAAAATGAATAAAATGATTATTTTTTTCACATGATTAATTGTCCAGAGGATGATATATGGAGAGTTATAGTGTTAAAATTTTGGTTTCCTCTCATCTGATGAGTCGACACTTTATTAGCCAATAAAATTTGCAAATCCTGATATCATGTGATGTAACACTTAATCAATCAACTAATAAAATCATAAATAAATATTATGTGACACTTTAATTCTCCTTAATCCCATAAATAACAAAACATTAATGATTAATTAGTTACACAATTATTATTCTGGACAATGGTTCCCATTTTCCTAGTAAATAAACGTGGAGGTCATTTTTATTACTCTTTATTTATTCGAAAAAGATAATTGTAGTGTGATATACACATTATTAAATCACAAGCTCACACTATATGAAATGTTGAGGTAAACCATATCTTTTAGTCAAAACCTTGCAGGGTATTTAGGAAGTCTAAAACGTCCCACTTAGAGAATTCTCGAATGAAGTATTCATATAAAGATGTCTTTAGAAATGAATGAAGAGGGGGAAACTTTTCAGTATTTGATCCAAAATGTATTGATGATCTGTATTTAACTTTCTTACTGTAAGTGTAGACATGGTTGAGTACTTAATTTTTTGTCAAAGCAAGCCTTAAACGCAACCTGTCTGGATATGATTGCGCGATATTAAATATAACTAATTACAATAACTTTTTTCTAGTTCTGTTTTCCAAATGATTAAATGTGAAAACATTTTCGAGATTTAGTAAAGGTCAACAAGTAAATCTAGCACTCTAAGGTAAAGATAAACTTATCCACTTTCATTTGGAAAAGTTACATAATTTAAATAATTGTTTATCTTGTTGGTAAGATTACCTTCAAGAACTCGTTGACGAATACCAAAATATTAGCGATAAAGGTGTAACAACGATTTTCTTATTATCTTATATTCATTATTTCCCTATATTATTCGCTGGATTTAATTATATGGATTATATGAATTTTAGAGGCTAAGTATCAAGTTCTCGTTAACTTGGCTAATTTTGCTTATGATCCAATAAATTCCGATTAGCTTTGGGAACTTCGATGATTAGTTTCTTTGTTTTAAAAATATGAGTAATTATTTTATAAATTATATTTTTTGTTAAATATATATATATATAAACCATTTTAGACACATTAACTAAATCTGACGAAAAACTTAGAGTTTAGTTTAGGCGGATTATGCAATTTGTGTGTAGGTTATAGTTCCAAACGCGTGATATAAATCATTTTAAATAGAGTAAGGAACACATAATAAGTATAAAGGCAATAAGTTAGTAATTGATTAAATATTTATCGAAAAAGAAGAAATGATCTCCTCTCCCGTATAATGTGAATAATGAAAAAAGATAATTATCACATTGCAATTATAATTATATTCATTAATTTAATTAATTTATTAATTTTTTATTGATTCCCTTGGAGAACATATACAAAATATTTACATAAAAAATAATTCTACTATATTCTTAATATTCTTATAGAATTATTACCAAAAAATTTGTAATCTCAGAAAAATATTATGCGTATTTTACAATGTGATATTCATAAAAAAATATTTTATACTAAACTAATATAATTATTTTTATAACAGAAAAACATGATTTGATATAAATCAAAAAGATTTTAAATACTCACCATTTTGAATCCTTTCAACTGATATTTATGTCATTTGTTTTTTTCTTTATTCGATCGAGTGTTTAACATAAAAGTAATAGCTTTTCTTGTTTATTCTGAAATTAAAATAAAATATTTGCGGGTCATGTCATTATTTCTTAATTAATTAATTTTGTTTAATTGTTTAAAACCTAATTAACATAAAACTATTAACCTTTCATCTGTAAAGGTCACTAAAAATTTTGATCATGAAATTAGTACATTATCAACCGAAAGTATAAAATTTTATCGGTTGGATTGATGAAATCTTTTTTGTAATAAGTAAATACATTATTTACTAAATTTTCTATTTGTGTGCTTCAAGATTTAATATATAGCTTCGGTAAGATATTTATAAGATAGGTAAATTGCATTAACAAAATTTCAGAACGTAAACTTCAATTTTCGTTTTTTTATACACATATATATGCAGATCTAACATATTCGGATTCGGTATTTATAGAGGGGCATTGTACACCAACCTAATTGTGAAACAATGAATAATTGGGAATTTCATTGTGAATTTATAATTTGGTGTGACTTACGGTGCATTGGCGTTCATTCCATTTAATCATGTCCCAAGAAAAAACAAACGAAAAAGAATGGAAAGTCTGGAAGAACAATTTGATCATTGAAGATACTCTTCAAAAAGAAAATATACCATTTTATCAATATTCTGAATTTGAAAATGTAAAATTAATTAGTGGAAATGTTTATAAAGCCACCTTTAAAACTTCTCAAGAAACTGTTGCTCTTAAATGTATTTCGGTAAATAATAAATTTACATTGGACAATTTAATAAATGAAGTGAGTTAAGTTAAATTAAATTATTTATTTATTCTATTATTTGAATTTTATTTTATTTTAATATCTTACCTATTTTTATTATTTTTTTAATTGAAAAAGATTAAAAGATATCGAAATTTGAAAATTCATGACAACATTCTTAAATATTATGGCATTACTAAGCAAGGTAAGATATATTTTACAAATAATAAGCATTGAAATTTTCAAACTTTAATTCATTATTTACTTGATTTTTATAGAGAATACCGATAAATTTATTATTATCCTTGAATACGTTAATAATGGTTCTCTTTGTCAATATTTAAAAACAAATTTCCAAAAATTGGATTGGAACACAAAATTAAATATTTCAAAACAAATTGCCAATGTTTTGGCGTTTCTACATTCTAATGATATTATTTATAAAAAATTGGTAATTATAGTCTTGTATAAAAATAAATTACATACATGAATGAATATTTTTGATTTTAATTTCTTTCATTTTTAATTTAATTAGAATTCTGAAAATATTCTTATTCATAATGGGAACATTAAATTTAATGTTTATCGATTTACGAAAAATATGTCCGAATCTTTAAAATTCCTTACAAATTCTCTTGGTCCAATTCAAGATATTGAATCTCAATATTTAGAAATAATTGATGAAAATAAGAGTTCGAATATTTTCGATTTGGGAATTATTCTATGGGAAATATCCAGTGGCAACCCTCCTTTCGAAATGGAATCTTTGTCAAATGTTAATTTATCAAATAATATTATAAAAGAAAAAAGAGAAATGATTATACTGGGAACACCTCCTAAATATAAAGAAATATATAATGGTATAAAATTTATAACAATTTGTTAAAATTATTACATAATAAAATTATTTAAATTAAATATTTCTATTTAAAAGATTGTTGGAAACAAAATGAAAATTCACGACCAGACATTTCTCAAGTGATTAAAAATCTTTCTGAAATCATTATCTCTGATGAAAGTTTTGAAAATAAACCTCCTCGATCACAACCTCACAATGTTACAGATGAATTTATTTCGACTAAATTGGAAAAATTAAATATGTAAGTTATTTTTACTATATTTTTGATACCCCAGAAAAATATTTATTAATTATAATATTATAATATTTATTAATTATCAAATCATCTTTATTAAGAAAAAATGAAGAAATAAAAGTCTATTCAGATCCCCTCTTTGTCAATAAGCCGACTGAATTCGAAGTTTTTATTAAGGATTTATTTGGAATTTTTATTAATATCATTGGAACACAGTTTGCAGAAGCTCAACCGATTATGATGAAAAATTATATTAAAGAGCATAAAAAGAATCCGGTTAAAGTTCTATATGAAATGCTTAACCACTCATCGTATTCCTGGTTCACTAGCATGATAGGATTTTTTTACATGAAGGGCATTGGGACTGTTACTGATAACCAAATGGCATTGAAATTCTTTAGTATAGCCGCCAATAAAATAATTGATGTCTCACCCTCTAATTCCCTACTTTTAAGGAAACTATACAATATCAACAAAGAAATTGGAATCATATTTTTTGCAGATATGCATTTAGATGGCATAGGTGTTGAAAAGGATATGAAAAAGGCATATCATATTTATAATAAACTTGCTAATGAAGGATCCTTTATTACATCTTTGTCTGAAGTAGCGGAATGTCATAGGAATGGATTTGGGGTCGAAAAAAATGAAGAAAAAGCATTTGAATTATATTTAAAATCTGCGGAAAAAGGAAACCTTATTGCACAATGTAGAGTTGGTTGGTGTTATATAAATGGAATTGGAACACCAAAAGATGAAACCAAAGGATTTTTGTTGTTTATAAAATCGGCCCTTGCTGGAAATATTAATGCAATATGGAGCGTTGGGTATTATTATTTCAATGGTGTAGCTGTTGATAAAGATTATCAAAAAGCATTTAAATGGTTTTTAAAGGCAGCTGAAAAAGGAGACTATGAATCTGAAAATTGGTTAGGATATCATTATAGAAATGGTTGTGGGATTAATGTAGATCAAGTGAAAGCATTTGAATGTTATAAGAAAGCTGCGGAATGTGGTGATATTAGTGGCCAATGCGAGGTTGGAAAATGTTTTTATGAAGGACGAGGAATTAAAAAAGATATCATAAATGCTGTCTACTGGCTAAATAAAGCAAAAGAAAATGAGAATATAGATGCCAATAATCTATTAATAGAAATAATTTATAATATAATATAAAGTAGTTGTTAAAAATTTTGTTTAAATATTATGTAATGTTTAAAAGATTATAGCATTAATAAAACTTATTTTTTTTAGTAATTGAATTCAATACTTTATACAAGATTTTGCAATTTCGTGTCTTTATCAGCAATTTGCAAAGTGGTACAATCGTAACCTTTATATACGTACTTATGTAAATATTTAATTGACTTGATGCTTAAATATATTTCAACATTGATATGACAAACAAATTTAAAAGAAAGATAAGGATTGTATGGAATTACCTAGTGATTATCTAATTTTACACATTTAATTAGTGCATATTGTCCATTTTCACGTTGGCGATATAACAGATATGAGTTATCTCCTTCTCTTGTTTCTTGAACAAATTCTTTTGGATAACATTTACTATATATATTCTTTTTCATGTACGAGACATTACTATTAAAAGGTTCACATGGACCATGAATCATATAAGAAACTATTGTTTGGTATAACCTAGGTTGCTCTATCAGATCAGATAATTCTGTAGATACAATGATATTATATTCATCAGTTCTATGGAATTTATTATCAAATTGAAATATTAATAACATATGTACATGTGAAAGATCACATTTTTGGAATTTCACTACATATATGCGAGCCACTACCTAACTGAGAACATTCCTTTCAAACAAATCCTTCTTAAGTTCCTGTAATTTTGCACAAAAAAACTCGAGCTTCAAAAATTAATTAAAAATTAGAAAAATAGAATAAACATTAGTGACAAATCAGATCAACAATAGTTACAACATAATAAAATTTGATAGATAAATATAAAATAAATAAACAAAATAAAAATTTTACCTGTTAAGTCTGGTCTATCTTGTGGTGTCTGTATTGACAAAAGTTCTGATGTAATTTCAGATCATTAAGAATTACATGTAATGGTGACAAATATATATATTTTTCCATAAACCTGTACCAATGCCATTGCATCCTGATAACGGAAATACATATCTCGAGGACCACCTATAAAAGATAAAGGCAAGATAATACAATGTCCTACTTCAGATATATCAACTAATCCCAATTTAACAGAATCTTGTAATCTCTAATAATATTCTTTACGAATTTTATTCTGGTTAAAATGTAAGTAATTAAAATGTAAAGATTCCATTTTAACATAGTTATCAACAATATATTATTATAAAAGTTGACTGCTGAGAAAAAGTATTGTTGGGAAAGATTCTCGAAAGTTAAGTTTATAAGAATAATATTACTTAATGGTAACTTTCTTTTGCAACATATTTTGCAATATTTCTGGGTGCCAGCCATTATCTCCTCAAGGAAAAAGAAACAGATATTGTATTGGATTATAGTAACCACTTAGTTTAGATACCCGTTGTAGTTCCTGTGATCACAATTGCATAATTATATCACGCTCAGTATATTCTATAAGTTCATTTCCTTCTATCTATACAGCAGTAACTTATGATACTGTTGGTACATTGTAAACATGTTGATCTAAGCCATGATAGCTCTGATAGAAAGACAAAGCTCTGTTATATTGCTAACAGAAGAAATCAAATGAAAATTGGTCACAAAAGGATTTAAATTGTTCATCAAAACACCTTAAAAATTATTAAATCTTTGTTAAAGTTGAGGCATTATAGTTAATCTATTTGTTGTTTTGAATTCAGTGTCATAAATATATAATTGAAGAAATCTTGGAATTCTGTTGACCAGAAGAAGTGATCCTATAGAATAATAGATTACTCCTTGTATTCAAAACATGTAAACTCTATTCTTGCCTATTTAATAAATTAATCAATATGTTATTGGTACATCTGCAACTTAATATAGTTTTTTAGAAATTTCTTACTGTTTGTAAGGTTTTCATCTAATTTGACACCCATAGAAGTAAGCTCTAATATTAGCATGAAAATCTTTTCCAACACATCATCTCTAGTAAATAAGTTTTTTAAAATTGCAGTATCACTTGTGAGAGTTAACCTGTTATCAACAAACTAAAGTCAATAACATCATATATAATAAATGTTTAATATTATTCTGATGAGCTATTCTGATAACTCGTTACCTGATTTTTTCAAACCCGCAACATGTTCCTTGTATTTTAGTAAAAAAAAAGTCTAGTATTACAGCAAGAGCATATATACATATCATTGAAATTGTGACGATTAAATGTAATTGTTTTACTGAAATAATAATCAATATTTTAAGCCTGAAACAAACTTCTTTTTGAAAAATGTGACTGTTATACTCTTCATATCCAGGAAGTATTTGTAATTTGACGTTCTTCAACAGTTTGTAAATGAAATGTATGAAGATGTAATATTTATCAAAGAAATTTACAAACAAAATTGGAAATTCAACTCACAGAATTAAAATTAAATCAAAGCAACTTTTGAATTTCAATAATTAATACAATTTTATTTTTATTACTAATCTGACAACAGATTATTATTTATACAATTTTCATATATAATACCAATAAATGAATTTCTTTATTATATTATTTCATCAACAATCTTAATCTTTAAAAAATATTTAAGATTAGTAATGACATAATCGAAATAAGTTAAGTGTTGATCGTAATCACCTCCTCCATTATTATTCTCCTCCTTGCTAAACCAAAAAGAGAAGAAGAATCATTTTGTTACACCAACCACTTTTCTCCATAAATCTTTTGTAAATCTTTTGATTTGAAAAAATCTTATTATGTCATATTCCTTTTGAAGTTCTCCGTTTAGATGTAAGATTTGTTTGAATCATCAATCATGCTTGTAAAATTTGACAGTTATCTCACAGTAATGTGTTACGACCAAAAAAAAAATCAAAAATGTTGAAGCGTACAGTTTTGGATTTTTTTTAATAATAAAGATTAATAAAGATAAAAATATCTATTAATATTTAAAATATTACAAATGTTTGTTATTATTATTTTTTTAAAATGTCCAATAAATTACATTAAAATATTAAGAATATTTTATTATTATTATATTTAAGAAATATAAAAAAAAATCCATTAAAATATTTCAAATGTTTTGATGTTTTTTCTTTTTTCAAAATATCTATTAAATATAAAAAATACCTCTTCTTCTAATGACTTCCCTTCCTTGTCACTTTTAGATTCTTCAGAGCTTACTGTCTTAAACTCAATCAGTTCTCTTTGATTAAGATTTTTCTATAAACAAAAATAGAATTTAATATTTCATGTATTTTGCATAATGAAATATTCTTTGCATTTTACTTACTTTATTTTTTTTCAGAATTTTTTGAATAGTTTCATCAACAATTTTAATAGTTTCTATTTTGGGGTTTAATAAATACTGACAAATAGTGAAGTAAATTTAATTTTTTCATTAAATAACTTCTTACTATTTTACTAGATTTTTTCTAATATCCTTGTATACCAAGTCATTTTTTCAATATTCAAAATACTCTGATTTAGTTTATTTACAATATTTTTGACCTTGAATGAATTCTTTTACACAATTTCTTGTAAAAAAGATTTAATATTTAACAATGGCAAATTATCTTTTCCAAAAATTGAAAAACTCACTGATCTTACTCATAATGTAATTAAGCCCCTTTAGCTCTGGTATTTTGTACTGAGCTTTAAAAATTTTATTAGCTTTAGTTAAAATTTAACTTTAAAATTATGAAACTTACTTTTTTATCAATATATTTATCATAATAAAAATAAAAATACTTGTTTTTTCATCCTTTGAAATATTCTGAATAATTATTAGTGACAACTTCCAAAGCAACAAATCTTAAATAGTCTTTTTTGAGATAGATTACTTTATTGATAGAATAGTTTGCAACCTTTGAAACAAATTTTTAATTAAAGATTTTGAAATATTATAAATAGTTCAACTTTGTAAATTCATTATCAGTATTAATGTCTTCTATTCCACTTATCTCAAATAATTTTCTTAGATCTGAAATTTCTCTTTCAATTTTATTTAATGATTGAATCATTTGCTCACATCTTTGCATGTGAATATGTTCTCATTTATATAAATTATATAAATAGAATATATTAGTATATATTTGAAATTTTGAAGTTTTTGAAATTTACCATCAGATTCTATTATTTCCATGCCTGATGTTATTTTTCTTCTTTTGTTTCCAGAAATAGTAGCAGTTGTTTATGATAATGATAATTATATTATTACAGTTTGTTCTGCTATTGCTGCTAATGTTATTACTACTGATATTGTTACAGCTGTTGATGTTGCTGCTACTACTACAATTGATGTTGTTTCTGCAACTATTGTTGCTGATGTTGCTGTTAGTATTGATGGTGTTGATAGTGCCAAAGCTTTTCAATATAATTTTTTTGTAAATTTTGATTTTCCAGTTAAAAAATTTGAAAATAATTTTTTATTCTTTTTTTTGTTTTTGTTGATGATATGAAAGTAAATTTTTCATTCAATTTTTTGAATCTATTCAAATTTTTTATTTTTTTTAATTATATTAAAATATTTGATAATATTTATATTATTATGCAAAATGGTTGTGTATCAAAAAATTTATATATTAAGATATTTTTTAAAACATTTAATTATATAATATATGGATAAGTCTCAATATATTATTTTAATATATATTAAATATATTATAATTATTATTGAATAAGTAATTATACTTTGACACAAGAAAAATTCATTAAATTATATTATTTTTATTTAATTATCAAGTTATATATTATTTTATTATTAGTTTTATTATTATTTCTTTATTTGTATTTTTATTTGTTTATTATTTATTATTAATACCTAAAAAAAAAACTCTTCACATAGATCACTTGTATTAAATATTCCCACAGTAGAGAAATACAATTTTTCACTGTAGTTACATATAAAACTTAGTTATTTTTCTAACTTTTTTACTCGTATGGGTAAGAAAAAACATAAATACAATACCAGAAGTGTTTCTGGTCAACAGGATGATAACAACAATCAAGAAAATAAGGAAAATATGAATTTATTACTACGCTAGCAACATACAAAATGAAAATAATACAACTATGAATATAGAAGAAGAAATAAAAATACCTTTGGTACCAGTGCACGCAAGTGAAAAAAAAGCTATTAGAGAGTTATTTGAAGAAGAAACAGAAATAAATATTAGTAATGTTGTTAAACCAGAATCAAGTGTTTCATTTGTGGCAGAACTAAAATACAAAGAAATTTCAGATGACAAAGAGAGATGATGACTTATATATTGAGGAAGAATTTGAAATAGTAAAAAGTAAAAAGAATAAAAATGATAGAGTCAAAAAAGTATCTGTGGAGAAACCTAAAAATATCTCTCCTAAAATCTGACATAAAGAAACTGGTATAAAACTTTGTAAAGTTTCTGTCGAAGCAAAAAAAATTAAGGGAAAATCATCTTTTGCAAAAATTCTTATGGTTAAAAATCTCCTTTTTCAAAATCAAATTGAAATAATTCTTGGAAAAATTGAAATAACCAATAAAATTAAAAATATAGTAATATAT
>CAJVPK010001518.1:0-10459 GCA_910592015.1 Diversispora eburnea
TACACTGGTTGACTTTTACAAGTGTCTAAAGAGCCCATGCCATTAAATAATCCTTCAGCAAAGGCCATTGCTGACATGCCGGCTCTTTGAATAGTAATATAAGGCATTGTGTTTGATATACAGTATTATATGCGAATGAAAACATGAAAACCATAAGTATATATAAATGATAAATTCTACCTCGAAGCAGTAGAGCTTTGAAACTTTATAACTTCAGGATCATATTTGACCCCTTCCCAAAATTTTGCGTATCTTTTACGACATTGTAAACCATCAAAATATGCTTCGATTTCTCCTCGCTTGAACAATTGATAATTTTTCCTCATCGGAAAAGGATTCTTATCCTAAAAAGAAAAGTAATCTTAAATAATGACAAGCTTTGCCAAATATGGAAAATAACTATATTACCCATTCTTTTGCAATAGTGACATTAGCAAATATTTTTTCTAATTGTTCAAAGGAGATAATTTCCTGCGGAGCCGGATATCTCGATCCTAATAATTAGTTTCACAAGATCATTTCACGCAGTCAAATTTGTACGTGCAGACCTAATAATAATTACCATGTCTAGTATTCAAATGTAATTGTTTTAATTCACATTTATCAGGATAACTTATGGGTTCAATATCAAGAGAAAAGGCAGTTTTTTCTGGTTCAATGTAGAATAATCGGTTGTTGATAAGTTCTTCTGGAGAATACTTGTACCTGTGGCATATCGTTGGGTTATAGGAAATAAATAAAGCTAAGATAAAAAATGAATATAGAATGTGATATAAAAACTGCATCTTTTTTAGAACTAAAAGTCGCGTTAATTTCAAAAAAGAAAAGAAAAGAAGCGCTAATTTATTCGTCACACATCAGAGTATATATTTTAAAATAAAATATTAGATCGCGAATTAATCGTGAAAATATCAATAAAAAAATCATGATACTGTAACTAATCAGGTGACCATGAGATAATATTAAGAATTACCTTCTTATCTATTTACATGACGCTGACATTATTAATATTATTTATTCATAAATTATTGTTCCCAATATTATAAAGTTTACTATAAATAATTGAATGCTGCAAATTTATAAACCAGAAGGAAGATGCAATTTTATAATGAATTTTTATGTAAATATGCAAGATATACACAAAATTCATGATTTTTCAATTTAATTATTTATTTTATTGGGTTTAATATAATAATATTTAATTATCACTACACTACAAATATGTAAACAACTTCACATGAATTTCTGGAATTAATAGGAACTCGTTATATTTTAATTTAATATTTTTTAGCACTATAATAAGGTAATTTTAAAATCGTACGACGTAACTTGCCATTTTTATCTAAAATGTGCTTTTTGGATTAGAAAAATATCCATTTTAAGCAAAAATTATATATAAAAGGCAAATCCGTTTTATAATTTAATATCAACACTCTTGTCTTTGAAAAATTCACTCGTCTGGAGAGGTGCAAGTGGATTATAATTGTATTTTCTACTTTAAGTTAGTCGCATTAATTGTACTATACAATAATTTAAATTTTAGATAATTAATTTAAAACAACTCAAATTAAGTTAATATCTTAAATTTTTAAAAAATTTTAAGAGCAAAAAAGACCGTAAATAAAAATAAAGACATGAACATAATAAATAATTATTAGAAAGCTTACCTTTTAAAAGCCTAAATGGATCGAATTAAAAGAGAAAGATGTAAAAATCAATTTAATAACTACACCAATAAAAAAAATCTAACGTAATAAATCAAATTAATACCACATTAATAAAAAAAAATTTAAATTTAACAAAATTTCAAAATTCTATATTACACATGTATAATAATCTCCGTTGGATTTTTTTTTTAAAAAAAAAACATATATAATAATAAAGTTCTACATAACAAAAAAATTTGTAATTCGAAAATATATAAATAAAGACCGCTCATTAAATTAAACGACGTTGATATACACATCACACCAATGTTCAACACCATGATTATTGACCAATAAAATTAAAAAACATGATTCGATAAAATAGGCACATGATTTGATATTTTGATATCGTGAGGTAATTTATGTAATTTTTATTTATATAATTTGCATTGTATCTTTGATTATTTTAAAACTTTGCAGTTTCTTGAAAAAAAATTTTTTTTTCTGAAATAAAATGACTTGTTTTCATAAATGAATTCTCCACCAATCCTTCGCTTTCTTGCTTGCTGGTCTTGGCGGTAGTCTTCTCTTTTGTTAGACACGTTCGTGCATTGTGCTCTTTTTCATTACAAAGGCCGCACGTTCTCTTATTGCTAGTTTCACCATTTGTTAGGTCATTTAGCCTATTATCGTGCTATATTTTTCGGACCTTCTTACGCGACAATTTCTCACAACTTTGATTATCTTTACCATTTTGATTGGGTTTCGGACACCTCTTTTATTTATTTCTTTATTTCTAAAGAAATTTATAGAAAGAATATCAAAATGCAAGTAACAAAAATATTTTCGTTGAAGTCTTAAGTTAATAATTTGAGCCAATTGATCATGGAAAGATATATTAAATAGTATTACAGAATCGTAAAAAGACTGTTAAATAATCGATCCAATTATACTTTATTTAAATTTTTTTTCTTAAAGAAAATTTATTGAAAGAATGAACAACAAATACAAGAATAAATAATTTTATTGAAGTCTTAATTTAAAATTTAGTATTTGAGCGAGACAATTAATCATGAAAAATATTGAATAATTTATAGGTATTGAATTTGAATTAATGATTTATATTTTTTTATTTTCTATTTAAATATCATCCAATATTGAGGATATTAAAAACATTTTATGATTAGATATTAAAGATAGTATCGAAGACAAATAAATATGTATTTTTAGCATAAATAATAATTTTTTTTTTATCGAAGATATAAGCTTATCTTAACATTAATATCAAATATTTTTATTAAAGTTTAAAGCATATATTAGTGCATTGTATCAAAGATATAATAATGACAATTGCAATAATATAAACAACAGCAACAGTAATAATAATAAAATCAATTTATTCTTCTTCAATGAACAAAGAAAATAATTTTATTTATATTTATTTACAGATTATAATATCATTGATGAAAAATTATTTTATTTATCGCGGTTTTCAAATTAGTGCGATAATGTAAAAATCTGATTTTATATAATTGAAAGGTATTAACAGACGATGAAATTCAGTGATTATTGTTCAAAAAACTTTTAAATTATAACAAATAGACCTCTAAAAAATTCATACAATAAAATACCATTGATAGTTAGTTTTTATTAATAAATATAAAATTAAGTTAATTTAATTCATACAGATATGATAAATTCCGCTCAATATTTAACGTGAGGACTTTATAAAATACAAATTAACTCATAAATTAATCGAATTTATAAAAACTTACTTTTATAATAGTATTTTTAATATTTAAAAATCATCAATATCATCATCTAAACAAAATAAATAATTAATCAAGAAATAAAAAAAATCAAAAAAAAAATATAATATAAAATTAATACTTACTAGTAATTAAATGAGAAAAAAAGATTTCGAGTTTTTTTTTCAAAGTTTGGTTCATTTACAGATTTTGGAAGATTCGAAAAACGAAAAGTCTGCTAGCATAAATTGCTTGTGAGTGTGTTGTGTAATTAAGTAAAGTTTCGACTTCCTTAATTTGAATTTAATTATATTATCGATTTTATACTTCTCATAATAAGAATAGTATTTATTCAACTCTTTAAATAATTCTCTAAATTTGTTTCGACAAGTAACCCGAGCACCCCAGAATCTCATGTAATTAATTTAGGAGTGTAAAATGGAATTTTTGGTCATAATCCGTTACATATTTTCAAAGCTGGATCATTATCATGTGCCACATCAGGATATGGCGGCAAACCGGTGACTATCTCATAAGCAATAATTGCAAATGAATAAACATCTGCCGCCTTTGTATATTCTTCTCCTCAGGAGCTATATAAGGCAATACTCCAAAAACATTCCTCTTTTGGGATTTCTACATTTTTCCTAATCTGTAAATTATCTTGCTTTTTCTCTTAAATACCGTAATTTATTTTTATAAGACCAATCAATATTATTAAATTATTATTTAAATAATTTCTAAGATTTTACACCTTTTAGATATTCTAAAACCATCATGTTCTTATGAGTTTCTGGATCTTTTGAAATTCCATAAAATGAAGGTCTATATATATCTTTTGTTCTCAAGTGAATGGACATCTAAATAATATATTTTTGAATTATTATACATTTTTAAATAAAGTCTCATTAAATTAAAATATAATTTTATCTCATTTAAGAAGTCTTCATTTATATCTCCAACCTTTTTTAATACCACTTTATGTTTGACCATGTCTTAACTATTGTTGATTTTCAATATCCCAATTTCCAATAAATCCATCAAAGCACACAGCATAATAAATGTAAATAGTATCAAAACCACCTTTTGCTATTTCTTTAATACCTTGAAATTTATCATAAGGTATCCATTTTATTACTTTATTACTACGATTTGCATTTAACTAAGCATCTTGAATAAATTTGTCTATTGCATAATTTCCACTTGTCTATTTATCAAAATTATTTTTGAAATGAGTTGTGTTACACAGTGTTCACCAGCACTCAATAAATTCTTGATTGCATTCATTCTATTCACTTGCAATGTAAGGTAGGTAGAAGTTCATTTTTTTTTAAAAATATCGATAAGTGAATTATATCTGAATTATTTGAATCCACGTTTCGATAAGGTATGAATGGTTAATTTTTTTTTATTTCTTAAATTGAGTAACCAAAAACTAGGAAATGGTATGTTACAAACAAAGGTACAATCGTATGGTGGCTTGAGCAAATAAATTATTTCTTTTGATATTGGTAAGCAGTGATCAAAGTAAAGAACAAATAAAAAAGTTGAAATTATAGATTATTTAGCATTTTGAGTAAATTTATTAAACATTTATTATTTATTTTATTATTCTTAAATAAATTAATAATAATATTGAAGATTTTATTAATTTAAAAGAATTTAAAATAAATTAATTATATCAAAAATGTAATGGATAAAAATAATAAATGAAAATACGGGGAGTTGGAGTTTTATACTAAAATTATTTAACAAGAGAATAAGTAACTTTGTCTAAGGTGATAATAAATTTTTTAATTACAAAATTATGGAGAATTTTGTAATATAAATATTTATTATTTTAAAGACTTATCGAATGTTCAAAGATAAAAGAGATAAAGGTAATTTTTTAAAGAATAAATATTGAAATTAAAGAATAATCATATATCTAATTTTATTATAATATCAACTAGCGGGAATCTCGTGCCTTTTGCCCGAAAACTGAGTTGATGCAATATTATAATTATTCCACAGCAAAAAAAAATTATAATTTATTCTTAAGTATTTGATTACACATAACTTATCAATTATATGTTCATATATCAAAGCAAAGATTTTAAATTTTGTTTTTAGTTTTCCAAGTCTTGGACTAATTTCATAATTGATTTTTGACTCATGACTTCTCTTTCATTTTGCTTAATAAAGAAACTAAAATTACACTAAGTTATGGTGGTAAATAATAAATTTATTTATAATTTCTGATTGTTTTTATTATTATTTTTATTATTTTCTTAAATGTAGAAATTATTTATTAAGAAAAAAAAAACATTAGGACAGTTTTTTTTTGAATTTATTTAATTTACATCCATCATTTATTCTTTTATACGGAATTATTAAAAAGTATTATGTAATATTTGACTAAATTCAGAGTAAAAGAAATTTCAAATTTATTGAAGTTACTTTGCTATAACTAAATTCAAGAATTTTTTTTTATAATTTCAAACATCCTAAACGTCGTCGATTACATAAAATTTCAATTTTTCTTTTGCATTATATAAACTATAGGTCAAGAATTTACAATTCAAGATGTGGTGCTAATTTGGGAAAGATTAGGAAAATGTTAGTTTCTTAGATCAAAATAAAAAGAACAAGATCAGATATAAAGAATTCAAAGATCATATTTGGCATCTTTAGTAAAAGTAAAATAATAGAAATGAAAAGCATGAGCTAATATGAAAATGTATAAATTTCTTCAAAGGAAAGAAGTTCTTTATAATAAATATACAATCTATATTGTATGATGACGCAAGAGTAAAAGATTTGTTAAATAAAATTATTTTTTTTAAAAAAAATTATCATTATATTTGATTGGAATAAATCAACCATATTAAATATAGAAAATATACTGTTAATTTATTCAATTAATTAATTTAACTTTAAAATTTAAATTCGAGATTTATTGGAGAATAAGTTTTCGTTAAAATCAGAAGTACTTGAAATTTATTGATAATTCATGTTTGACTATGAACAATATTTTGCAATGAAATTAAAGAATGCATGTTTTTTTTGTACCATCTTTACTACACCATAAGAAACCACACGAAACTGCTCTTTTTGAAAATTATAGTCTAAATTACAAATCAAAGGCTAAATCGCAATTTTATTTTTAACTGTTTAACTAAAATTTCCTTACTAGACTTTAATAAACAATAAGTTAGAAGTATGATGAAGAAAACTATGACGATCAAGCTATTCTCTAAATACTTTTAGTGATTTCAAATCATTAAAATTCCTTTAATTAATTCATTTAATCAAAATATTTATTTTAAATATTTAATTGTTTTAAATTTAATTAGATTTGATTAAAATTAAAAAATTCTATTTCTTTCTCTTTTCACAAAAAAAAAAATTATCGCCACAAAAATAAAATTATCTTCACAAAAGAAATGGAATCATCAAAAAAAAAAAAATATCTTCATAAATTCAAGTTATTGCTTTTGGTGAAATCTGCAATTACTCTTTCTTCAATTTTCAGTTAACCCTCGACACAACGAATCTAGTGTCTGAGCAAATTAGGCCTTCGTTATAAAAAAAATTCGTTAATGGTACAACAAAAAATTTATAAAAATCCGGTATAACGTATAACGAATATTTTTAGAGATTCGTTTTCACAAATCGTATTTTTTTTATATACTATTTGATACTATTTATACTATTTATATACTGTATATACTATATTCAATACTTCTAATAAGTATCTTCAATAAAACTATCAAGATTACTTTGTGTCATTGAAAAAAAGTGTTGTCTTGTAGCTTCTTTTTTTAATTTTTTTACATTTTTGATTTCTTTTTTGTATCAAAATTTTACTCCTGTTGTTATATAATTCAACAGCTTCATTGTGATTAATAATTTGCAAAGGATCTGAATTTTTTTCTATTTCTTTTATTTTATCTCTTTTATTCAGAAAAACTGCTGCTAGAATTTCTTCATTAGTTCTTATTTCCATAATAACTTCTGTATCATCATAATGAATAAATTCATTAGCACTAAAAGGATCTTCAAGATTTAATTTATCAATTAATACTTGAAACTCATTCAATTCATTTGTATTATATACTGTAATCTCATCTGTATCCATTTCATCTACAGTATCATCCAAATTACTTTAGGTAGAATATGTCTTTTGTCAACAATTTTTAATAGTAGATTCAGTAACATTTTCCCATGCACAAGCCACATATTTAATACATTTTTTAATATTAATTTCAACAGGTTCAATATCATATTCATTATATTTATCAAGAGCCCTAACGCAACTATTTAAAAATAATTTTTGGTATTGTGCTTAAAATAAAAATATAATTATTAAAAATTTTTAAAAATTTTAATTAAATAATTATAAAAGATAAATTTATTTATCCTAAAGCTATTGATAATTCCTTGTTCACAAGGTTGTAAATGTGCAGTGGTATTTGGAGGTAAAAGTTCAATAGTAATATTTGTAACATGTGTAGTTTTATAAAGAATATGTGTAGGTGCATTGTCAATTAAAAGAATAATTTTTCTATTTTGCATTCTCATTTATGTGTCAAGTTTTTTAATATAACCATTCCAAACTGAAACTTGCATCCAACTTTTTAAATTCCAATAATAATTTACTGGAAGAGTATTTTTGTTTATATATCTAAGTGCTCGCGAATTTTTGTATTGGATGTGAGTAAAACTGTTACACGATCTTTTGACTGTTCTTCACCTGACATTGAATGATTAGAAATTGTATGACTAGGTCTCATTTTCCAAAAAAGATTAGTTTTATCACAGTGTTACCCTGCTTTTCTTCTTTTTATTTTTATTATTTTTATAACTATTATTGGTTTTATTATTATTATTTATTATTAGCATTTATATATCATTATTTATTTATTATTTATTTTATGATCTATTAGTCTTATAGTTATTAGTAGATCAATTTCAATATAAGTACTTAAACTAGTTATTATACAAAATTCTTGCAAGTCTGTAGAACAGACATATAATCAGACATACAGTGTATTTCAGCATATATTTAAGCATATGTACAGACATGGTTTTAAACATAGTTTTAGTCATGAATACAGACCAAGATTTGCAGGCATAGAATTGGGTTAAAATTATAATATATATAAAGGTTGGAATTTCTTCCAAGTCTCAATAGTGTGTGTATTAGTAATTAGTTATAGAATTGTAATAAAATATTCTTAGCATTACAGTTCTAATTTGTTAAAAAGTGTTAAATGTTAATTGATACACTGCCTATTAACAAGTCCTCATACCACTGTTAATAGTTAAATCACCTCTTTCCTAATATAATTCCTTTACCCTAAACCTCTCTTAGTTCAATTAATTATTAGTTTAAACCATATTTGTGTGATTTCTAAAGTAGCAAATTAGTTTAATAGTTTAAGTTTTTGTCACTGTCATCCTTCTACAAAGTTAACAGTCTAGAAGGGTAGCAACAGTTAAAAATATCTTGAGGATCATATTCTTTTAAAATTTTATTGAGATTTTTACGCATTTCATCAAAATTTTGAAGTGGAGCACTTGATGCTTCTCCATGCATATTATATTGCTTGAGATTATGCTGCTTTTGAAATTTTCAACCCATCCACCTGAACCTTTAAATTTGTTTTCTTTGCATAAAAAAGCAAATTCTGATGACTTTGTAAAAAGGATGTCATCAATAATATTGATATTTGCTTGAATTGTACCTTCTACTCATAAAGTTAAAGCATCTTCTATAATAGGGAAAGGAATTTTTTTTTTTACAGCACAAAGTAGCTTGATATGAATTAAGATCTATAGCATGCCAGCAAACTTTTGTCTTTAAAACATCACTAGTATTTTTTTTTTTTATTAATTATTAATTTTTATAATTTTTTCTTGTCATATTTTATTATTTATTATTATTTATTTATTTATTATCTATTATTACTTAGTAGTTATTGTATTAATTCTAGAATTGATCTATATATGTTTAATTATTTTTATTTTTATAATTAGTTAATTTGATGATCACAAGGACATCCAAGATCCAAGTGAGGTTCTTTGACTCCAGCGTAGAAATATATATAATGACAAGAGAAATTACCTTGTCCAAGTCAGTCTGTAAAGTTCATGCAAATCCTATTTCTTTTATTTTAATAAAAATAACAATTACTTTATACTTTTGTCTTAAAGTGTTGCTGAAATAACCAAAGGAACCCTGTATACCCAAACTCACCTTTTCTTATTTCATTTTGATTTATTGATTTTTGATTGTTTTAGTTTATAGTTATTTTCTTTTGATTTGATTTAGTTATTTGATTTGATTCAGTATTTTATTTATTGATTGGTTATAGTTATTGATATCTGTTAGTGAATTATTTAGATAAATGATATTGTTCTTGTTTAATTGACTTCTTTCTATATTTTATATATATATATTTTATCTTTAATATTTATAATCTTTCACATAATTTAATCAACACAAGTTCAATACCAAGCTAAACCACTATAAATTAGTAAAACTTGCTCTCCCAGGCAGTAACAATGGTCGACTCGTTTATGAGTGGGTTGTAGATAGCACCTTAATTCTGATCCTTTATATTATAATTTCTATGATTTCCTTTGAAAGAAGTAAAGTACTTGAAGTTGACTGTGTAATTTTTTTTAGGATTTTTTTTAATATTTTGTTTATTTGTGGGAAATAAATTAGTCAAAATAAATAATATAATAATAATAATAAAAGTAAATCCTAAAACCATTCACTGAATAAATTAAATATTTATTTGTTTTCCGGTGATTAATAAATAAATGTGGGCGTGATATTTTTTTTTACATTTAATTTATTCGGAAAAAAAGTATTATAATGACATCATAACATTTGTAGAATCATATTTTTAATTAACAATTTATAGAAAAAAAGTTTCTTGCGTAAAATATTTAAGATATATGTATAATATAATAGTAAAGAAAATATTAATCATCCTTCACGGATAAGCGCACATCTTGTTCCAATCGCATCCAATTTGATCACCAAGAATCTCTTTAAATGTTTTCCAATCA
>CAJVPK010001519.1:0-10439 GCA_910592015.1 Diversispora eburnea
TTGTGAATTCGGAAATGTTAATTATCGATTAAAAGCTGTGGCGGAAAGATCAAAATTATCCTTTAATTTAAATACTCGACGAAAAATTAATATACAAAGATGTTTATCATCTTGTGAAGAATTTGATTCTATGCAAAGTATTATCGTAGTAAATACCTGGACTGATAAAATCGATTATGAATTTACCACCGATTCTAAGGCTTTTGCTTTAGGTGATAGAATACCTATACATATGACCTTAATACCTTTAGAAAAAAATTTATCGATCGTTCGATTTAATTGTAAATTAATGGAATATATTACTTATCAAATTGGAACTCAAGTTAAAGAAGAAAATCGAATGATTCGTCAATATCATGACATGAAAATTGATTTCAATCAAATTTGGGATAAAACTTTTGAAATTATTTTACCTGATACAATTTCTTTATGTCGTTATGATTCTCAAAGCAAAATTATCAAAATACAACATAAATTGAAATTTAGTGTCATATTTAATAATAGTGGTAATGAGAAAGATAAGAATAATTTAGAAATAAAAGCCGACCTGCCAATTATAATCACTCCAGTTTCTTCTAATAGTGATCGTATGATGTTACCTGCATATAGAGAACATTATCTTGATCAATTTCATGTTGAAGACTTGATTCCTTCTCTTTCATCATCATTATCATCTTCACCTTCCTCGTCGACAACTTCTCTATCATATTCACCTTCCTCATCGTCAACCTCTCTATCATCATTATCTTCTATTTCTTCATTCACAGATTCTTTTCTTGAAATTATTAATCCAAAATCATTATTTGATGAATCAAAATTGAATTCTTTACCTTCTTATCGAAGCATAGCTTCTTCTATACCTGCTCCTCTTGCGGATTCATCATTGCCCCCTATTTATAGTGACCAAGTTTCATGATTTTTTTTTTAACTTTGTGTCATTAACTTTATGTTTTATATGAAATTTCTTTACTTCTGTACTTCTAATTCTTCAT
The DNA here is from genome assembly GCA_910592015.1 of Diversispora eburnea. Taxonomy (NCBI): domain Eukaryota; kingdom Fungi; phylum Glomeromycota; class Glomeromycetes; order Diversisporales; family Diversisporaceae; genus Diversispora; species Diversispora eburnea. The sequence goes on from CAJVPK010001519.1 coordinate 993, forward strand.
TCTACGCATAAAAATTTTTTTTACCAAAAATAATTACGCAAAAAGAATATGTATCGCCTGGTTGCGATTACTTTTTATTTTAAAAAAAAAAATTCATAAATTCAAAAGTTTTTATATTTATTAATTAATTTAATTCTCTAGTTGTTTTTCTTTATTAAAATTAAAAGTTACTCTTCATTCTTTACATTTTCTTCATAAATTCATTAAATAGTATAATCATTATTTTTTAGTCATATAAAAACTAATAAATTTCTTGTAAATACATATTATTGTTACTATTATTATTATAATTTTATATATCAATATTAATTAACGCATATTTTTTATAAAAAAAATAAAATAAATTACATATTAACAACTGTTTCGAAAAAATTCTCCCCTGCCCCTAAATTATCGAAAAAAAATTTAAAAACTATTGCATGAAATTCATTATAATCTTATTGGATATATTTTTTTTTTTTGCACAAACAGTAAGTTTTGGAAAATATCTTTTAAAAGCCATCTTTGGTTGCAATAATATTAAAAATTATTATTATTATTAAAAAAATCGTTATTGTAAAAAATTATAAAAAAAAAAATTATGCATTGCATCAAAAAATACCAAGCATTCCCCATATTTTTTTACCTAAATTTGTTTGACTTCATATTCTTTTTCTATATTTAAAACCCAAAATAAAAGATAAATTAAGCAAATGGGCAACAAACAAACATGACGACTTTTATTATAATTATTATGCCTTTTTTGCTCTTTTTTTTTTTTTCGCCACAAAATAATACACTAAGACAAAAGTCGTATTATTATAATTAAATTAATTTAATATATCCTTTCTTCTACAATATTTAAACGCCAACATTCCCTTTTCATTGTATAATGGTGTGGTCTAGAATTTTTTGTGGTGGGTGGCGTATTATGCTTTACACAACGCAACATTTCCTTGTTTTCTTGTGTATCCTAGTATGATTACGCAAATGATAGTCGTGGTCATTTTTTTTTGTAATAATAATTATAATAACATTAAAACATATATCATTTTAAAAATTTAATGTTATAAAATTTATTGGTGGTGAAAATATGTTATTGGTTGCCGATCCGCGTTTGATGGATAGAAATTTTTTTCCTCTCATTACCCCTCATAGATAAGTTTACCAATTTTTAACCAAATCATTTGAAATTTTTAATTGAAAAACTTTGAGATTAATTCGTTTATTTAAATATTTTAAAATTCCAAAATTTTATTTCTGCGCTGCCCCTAAAACATGTTATCTGGAGTGTTTAATATCAAATTATTATGTAGAAAAAGATTTTCAATTAGTTCTATCATTCATATATGGACTAGCAATTAATAAAGATTTTAATTAAATAATAACACTAGATAATAATACACAAAAAAAAAGAAAAAATTTTTTCTTTATGATGAGAAAAATTTTTTTACCAATAATCAAAGCATTTTCATTGTGTCACTTTAATTTTTAATGATAAAGAACGCGAATCGTTCTCTTCTTCACATCACACAACATTATCTTCCGCCTATTATTAACTTCCGTTAATTTTACTGAGAATTGTATTATCTCTTGAACCGTCAGTTTTCACATGCTACTATGTTTTAGCGGGAAAATTTGCCCGCTTGACAGATTAAGGGATAACATCGTTCATTCATTTTAAATCATTTTAAAATAAATCAACTTTAATCTAAATTTTTTTTTTGTTTGAATTTCCTTTTTTTTTATCTCGTTTTTTTTTTTAAAAAAAAATTTTTTTTAATGATTTGACGTTTTGATTCCTTGTTAAATGATGGTACCACAAGACTTCTCCTTTTTCACCTTTACGGATTAGTGATATTTCTATTTGGATTACGTAATTTTTAATTTTTATATTAATTTTTTTATTACTATCATTTTCATGTTTCTTTTTATTTAATTTGTATTTTGATGACGATTATTTATATTTAAATTTTATTTAATAATCTAGGAGGCGGAGGAGGTAAGGTATACCTCACGACTAAATAGGCGCGAAAATCGGATTCGCGATTAATTATTGATTATTGGTATTGGTAATAATAAAAAAGTCAGCTTGAATTTTTAATTTATACAATTTAGAAATACGAAATATTTTAATAATAATTGAATCCTAAATTAGCAAGTTATTAATTAATTATCTTTGGTTCGAATTTCGGATAAATAAGGTAGATCCTTTTGTATCTTACCTGATTTTTTGGGATGTCATGGAATTGATAATGGATTCTATGGTAAAAAATATAAATATTTTTAATCTTACTTACGTGATTCCCTCTCTCTCTCTTTTTTTTAATACTTGGATTAATGATGGATTCCACGATAAGATCTTTATTATTTATTTTTATAATATCTTTATTTTTATTAATATTATTATTTGGAATTGATGTGGAATCACGAAAATAATTAGATAAGATCTTATTATCTTAAAAAAATATAATTTTTGTACTTTTGTAAAAAATTATACCGAGATTTTTTAAGTTGCAAGGTTACGAAAAATCCTTTAATTGTATTAAAATTCGTATTTTATATTTAGAATTTAAATTTTGATCAGAAAAGTTAGTTTATATTTATTTTTATATATTGTGTATTTTCAAAATTTCTTTCTTTCAATTTTACTACCTTTCTTTCTTTTTATTTTTCATTGTTAACTGTAATAAAAAAAGGCCATTATTTGGATCTAAATAAAAAAAATAATATATTATACCTTTGATCTCGACATAATATCCTTTTCTAGATAACCATCCATTTTCAATTATATCAACCAGTTACGCCTCCAAATATATTAAATCAAATCAAAGGCATCAAGTGTATCAAATATACAATGAATCCATAACTCGCCTGTCATCGATTCATTTAATTTATTATTATTTTCTGTTCAACAAGTTTTGATAATATTTCGACTTTGTACATAACTACTTCTTTGATGAAATCTTGGAAAGTTTGTTATCTCGATGTTAAATGGTTTTTCAAAAATACAAAATAACCGTTTTTAAAAAATTTATTTTTTTATTAAAAATCAAAAAACGAGAATGCAAAGAGTATCTCATAACTTTTAGACTTGATGCAGCAGTGACTTAAAAAAAATTCCAACGCGAAAAAATATCCAAAAATATGATCATTTCCTTTTTTTTCCAAAAAGAGCGATTTCCTTAAAAACTAAAATAATTATTTTTCTTGGAAACAAATCCTCATCCTCGAAAATTAGAAAAATTTCAAGATTAAGCACGAAATGTGATTTCTACTACTTGATCAAACATAAAATTATGTTAAATAATAAAATATTATTGATATAGTTTATATTTATTAAAATATCATATTGATTTTATCGTTAAAATTAAATTCACTATTAATTTATCGTTAAAATTAATTAAAAATAATAGTTTAGTCAATTTACTTTAAAATAATGGAGTAGTTTTAAAGCATATCATGACATGGAAGAATATTATTCCAATTATTATTTATCATGGAATAAAAATAATTGATAAATTGTTTGCTAGTGAAAAATATAAAGTCAAATAACTCTTGTTGTTAAAGTGCTTCAGCTAAGTATTTCGTTGATTCCTTTCTCTCATTTAAATTAATAGAATAAATTACTAAAATAAATATAAAATATAAACATGAGCAAGAGCACTTATAGATATCTTTTCATATTTCTAGTTGCCATTTTCTTTCCTTTTTTTTTTCTCATCTGTAATTTCTGTAATTTATCTTCCTATGATATTAATGATCCACGTTTACCACTTGAGAATTCAAATCTAAAACTATTAATGATATAAAAATTGTTTATCGAGGCTAAAAAAATATCAAACAAAGAGGTACTACGTGGATCTTTGCAAAAGATTAAATTAATTATTTAGACCGATATATAAGAATTCGTTATAAAAAAACTCTGTGATGTGACACGCAATCCCAGGCTTCTTATATACATAGTAAAGTAATAAAAAATATAAAAAAGAATATAAGTTTCATTTTTATTTTCTGTGCAAGAATTTAATTTTGATTTTTTAAATTGTAATATTATTTTATATAATAAATTTATTTATGCATAAATAAAACAAAAATATAAAAATGATAAAATAAAGTTGTGGATAAATCATATGCTCATATTATTAAAATACATAAAATATTAAAGTTAACATAAGACTGAACAAATCCCGACAATTTAATGGTAATGGTCAATTCAATAACATTATTGAAGTGGAGATATCATATTTCATAGAGATTTGATAAAAAAAAGAAGAGAATTGTTAGCAAAAAAATAATTTTTCACGTTCACGTTATTACATGAAAATTTTCTGGTATTATATGTACTGTGTATGTTACCCCATTTTTAAAGTAGCTCATTTAAATTTAGAAGAACTTCCCAACATTTATTTCCCACGAATTGCCCAAAACTTTTCATCACCACCATCACCATCGAATCGCCGACTATCATCATATCTACCATCACTTCTACCATCACTGTCATCATAATATAATAATATTATCTACATTCCTGATAATAATAGTGAAGTTCGCTATATCTACCATAGCAATAACAAATGCGAAAAGATCGTCTCACGCATTTACTTTGCCATGTCCGAAAGTTTGTACCACAACCATTACTCCAATTTCCACTTAAATTACCACTTTTACCTCCACATTACATCCATCGAAAGCTCCATAGCCACCTCTATCACTGCATCCATCTTTACATGTATTCAAAAGGGTCAACGCTGTGATTTAACTAATCCCGATGTAAACGGTTATTACCTGTTTCTAACCTGTACAGTGATTTAGTAATTAAAAAAAATTTGATGTAAAACATAGAATTTCTTCAAGATATTCTTAAATAAATTAAATAAAAAAATTATTACAGATATATGTTATAATAACTTTTCTTTTTCACTATCAAATATTAAATAGTCAGAATAGAATTTAGAATTTTGGAAAATCGAGTATATTAGTTAATTTTTATTATTTGAATTTCTAATATTTGAAATATTGGTTTTTAAAATTCTTTTTCAATCTATATATCTATTCAGGACAATAGTTCTATCAAGTAATATAATATATGTATTAACGGATATTTGAGCAAAGTCCATTTCTTAATCGTAATTTCTCACGTGCATGTCCCATGATGACTGATGACGTGTATTATTTTAAACTCCGGGAATATGATATACATTTTATTTATTACTTTCTTTTCTCTTGAAGGTTGATTCAGTTCTCTCAAAATGGGATGTTTTCTTTTTCTCTATTATATTAACGTCAAGGGTACAGATATTTGAGAAAAGTCCATTTCTTAATTGTAATGTCTCACGTGTATGACCCATGATGACCTATGACATTTGATGATATTTTTAAACTCCGGGAATTAATAAAAATATGATATACATTTTATTCTATATTATTTACTGTATTATTTTCTTTTCTCTTGAAAGTTGATTTTTAGTTCTCTCAAAATGGGATGTTCACCTTTTTCTCTATTATTAATTACTCTTTCTTCTGTGACTTTGATGTAAAGACATTGAGTAAAGGTAATCCCCCTTCTTTGGACAAATAAGTCAATTTATTATTTCTGTTTCTGACATACTGTATGTTTTAGTTTTATAAAAATTACCAGACAAAAAAATACCATGAAATATTATTCCAATCTTCAAGGATATATTTTTCTGAATCATATTTTCCAAGTTTTTGATTGAAAAAAAAAACTTAGCGTGTAATACAGGCAATTATTTTTAGTACCATATACATATAAATATATATGCTAAAATTCAATAAGACCTATAGAATCTGTTTCATGTTTAATATATTTTAATAACAATTGTCCATTCATAAATATAACAAATAAAGTTATTAAATTTACATAACATTAATTATGACACACACCACACTACATTTTTTATGTGAAATTATTTACACGACACATCTAAGTCTCGTCTGTAAAGTGCGTGACGTGTAGTCACTCTAATTAATACATATTTTATTTATTAATTTTTTTTTTTTGAAATTGTTTAACAATAGTCAGTTGAGATAAATGGAAGGTTCTGTCAGGAAGGTTCTAAAATTTCTTTGTTGTATTTTGGATTATAGGAATGTTGTCGCTAAGAAAGTCAAAGAATTGCCAAAATTAATATATACGATAAACTTTTTTTATGTAAAGAATTTTTGGTTAGAATAACAAATAAAATTATGCGATAAACCTTTTTTATGTAAAGAATTAAAATAATTTGAGTTTAAAACTGTACCTGGAGTTGGTCGTATCAAACTTCATGTGAAAATGTTTTTTTGTCTTTTATTTTCAGAGATATTTTATGCAATTAAAAACTTTAAAATACGCGTTTTAAGCTGGTTGAATAAATAATATGCAATCCGCAAGTTCTAAATCGTCTTTTCTACCTAATACAGCTTTGCTGAAATCTTCTGACAAAGACATTTAAATTTGCATTATAAACTCTCCAATTAACAAACTTAGATTATTTTGTAATCTAAATTTAAATTCCTGAAAACTTTGAAACTCGGTGGATTAATTTTGTTAATCCACAACAATAATAACAATAAGTAACCAAATAAACAATACAACAAATTTCCTTAATTGTAAACATCTTACCAAATTCAAGCATTCTCTCCCTTATCTGTCTCTGGAAAAATCTTGGCCGAAAAATATTCCAAAAAAAGATTATTTACAAATATATTGCTTAAATTAGTCAAAAAGGTAGACACACACAATAATTTTAATAATATATTAGTATAACACATTTAAGAATTTTTTTTCCGAATTAAGTCTTTTAAAGAATATCTAAATATAAAGTAATTCTTTTTTTTTATATCAACAGCATATAATGACACTTTTATTTCAAATTCGTTTAGAACAAGATAGTTTAACTTTGAGAGGACCATTTACGGAATCTGTAGGTTGCGTTCTACGCGGACAACTCGTGTTATTAATTACAAAGCCTATCAATACCGAAGAAATTAAATTAACATTTCAGGGAAAATCAAAAATTGCGTGGAATAGTGGTAATGTTGAATATTTTAATTTGAGCATTTCTTATGTTATTCATTACTCACAATACTCAATCATATACTGTATATATTATCTTTTACTTAGGTAATATTATAGAAACAAGCGAAAAGAGAATATTATATAGACATGATTGGGTTTTCCTTGCTGCGCAAGAGAAATATCATGTTCTTCAGCCGGCAAATTATTGCTGGAATTTTGAATTAATCCTTCCCGGAACATTAAAAGAAACGATTGAAAAATGTAATAGAAGTTACATTCGTTATAACCTTAAAGCTACCTTAAAAAGACCAACTTTCTCACAAAATATTCATACTAAACGTAAAATCCAAATCAATAGATGTTTGATGTCTAATTGTTTTAATTTACTGCAAAGTTTTGTTCTTATTAATTCATGGGAGAATAAAGTTGAATATGAATTTTCAATCGGAACAGGATATTTCTGCCTTGATGATAAGATTCCAGTAGAACTTATTATGAAACCTTTAATAAAAGGAATAAATATTCGTCGATTTAATTTGATTTTTGAAGAGCACAGAACCCATAAAATTGGAACGAAAACCATGAAAGAAGTAATAATAATTAATATAAAGAAATATTCATCAGTAATTCTTTTTGATAATGAAACTTGGATTAAAAATGAAGAAATGTCAATTCCAAAGTTTCGGTGTTTAGCAGATTCTGAAAATGACCAAATTCGTATCAAACATAAAATAAGATTTAATGTTGCATTTCAAATTAAACATAAGGATTACCGTGAAGTTACAGCAAGTTTACCTGTCATAATTACTCCAATTGGAACTATGCTTGATACACTTCCTACCTACAATAGTTATTATTTTGACAGAGAAATCAACGAAGATTTTTCATCTTCAATACCTTCCAATAATAATTTAACTTCCAGAGACAATAATTTATATAATAATTTATCATCCAGTAATAATAATAATTATTTACCTTCATACGATAGCACAATATCTTTAATTCCTTTGTTAATTAATGATTATATTTTACCACCAGCTTATGGCCCCATTTAATATACAGTACATTAAACAAATATAAATTAAATGCATATGTAAATATAATTATAGTATATTGCTTGTCATTATCATCATTAACAAAATAAAATATAATTAGCAAGGCTTAATTTTTCGGTCTAAAATTTTTTTCGTGGTACTTTTATTTTTTCTAAATTCCGCTGGTTTTAATCTGACATATATATCTCATTTATCTTTATTGCAAAACTTTTTTTTTAAGGAACTACATGGGCTGTTACATTAACAACTTTGTATATTTAATTTTAAGTACTTTCGTACCCATGCGTATGACCAGACCTTTAAAAAAATTTTGTTTCCAGAAAATTTTGCGTCAAATTGTCTTATTAACTTCAACTGACATTTTGATTAAATCATTTTTACACAAAAATTTAAAAATTTCTTGTGAAAAAAGATTGATTTATTTCGTGACATTATTATTGGAATTAAATTACTTCATGATAAGAAAAAAATACATAGTTGCAATATTAAAGCCTTTATTTCTGATTTAGATTTAGTCAAAGAGTAAGTGTTAATTCGGGAAAGAAACCTCAAATGTATGGAGTAATTCTTTATATGGCACCAGAACGTTTTAGTTTAGGAATGATTATGTGGGAATTAACAACGGGACGTAAGCCATTTCATGATCGAAAACATGGACCACTTTTCATATTAGATAATTTAGCAGAAATCACTAGAATGTTGGAAAATTTTAATGAAAAAACGTTGCATCCTAGTCCTTCTCAATAGGTGAAATTTCTCAATTATTTTTAGATTTTGAATATAATTACTATCACTTAAAAGATGATATCAAAGAACATTATCCAGATAAATATGTTATTGATATTTTGTTAGAATTGTTAGAATTTAAAAAGGCGAAAAAAGAAAGACTTGAAATGAACAAATCCCATTATAATTATATGAGCATCCAATCTTTAGACTCGATGTTAGAATCTATTATTAATTCATCAATGTTTGGTATTTATCAAAAAATTCAATAGATCATATGTTGTGGTGAATGTTGTGTGAGGGTTATCAGACACTTTTTCAAATGACCTAGGTTATATGAAATTTGTAGTAAAATCAACATGTGATAATGTCACTTTAAAAGTCATTTGAGATCATTTGCAACACGTGATGTTTTATTTTATTTTGTTCATATATTTCTTATTTAATAATTTATATTAATCTATTTTATAATTTTTTTATAAAGACAGTGAAATTTTATCATCGAGAAAATTTCCAGACTCCAAATTTTAATTTAAGAAACATCTTAAAAACAAATTTATATTAAATATTATTTAAAAATGGTTCCTTTAACTATCAACCCTTCACCTTTATTTCAAATTCGATTAGAAGATGATACTCTTACTATGCGTGGTACTAATTCGG
>CAJVPK010001520.1:0-10437 GCA_910592015.1 Diversispora eburnea
CAAATCCCAAATACTAGTAATTTGGGATTTTGGCATCCCAAATCCCAAATGATTTGGGATTTGGGCAACACGTATACCCTTTAATTATATATCCGTGAAGTTTATTTTAACAATTTTGACTTTTACAGGTGTTTTCACGAACTAGTGAAAGGTGAAAAGGAGAAAAGTAAAGGAAAAGACAAGGTAAATATAAGATTATATTTTTTTTAATAAAAAAAAAAAAAAGACTCACCTTTAATTATACATTTGTAAAGTTGATTTTGACAATTTCAACTTTCACAGGTATTTTCATGAATCAGTGAAAGTTGAAGAGAAGAAAGGTAAAAGCAAGAACAAGAAAAGTATAAGGTTTTATTTTTTTTAAAAAAAAAAAAAAAGAAAAGAAAAAAAACTCATTTTTAATTGTACGAATTTGTAAACTTAATTTTGACGATTTCAATTTCTACAGGTGTTCCCATAAACCAGTGAAAGTTGAGAAGAAAAAAGGTAAAAGTAAGGATAAAGTAAGTATAATGTTTTATTTTTTTTTAAAAAAAAAAAAGAAAAGAAAAGAAAAAAAAACTCATCTTTAATTGTATATTCGTAAAGTTGATTTCAACAATTTTGACTTTCACAAATGTTTCCATGAACTAGTGAAAGTTGGAAGAAGATTGGTAAAAACAAGGACAAGGTAAGTATAAGGTTTTATTTTTTTAAAAAAAAAGAAAAAAAAAAAAACTCACCTTTAATTATATATTCGTGAAACTAATTTCGATGATTTCGACTTCTACAGGTATTTCCATGAATTAGTAAAAAGTAAAGAGAAGAAAGATAAAAACAAGAACAAGGTAAGTATAGGTTTTTTTTTATTGTTTTAAAAAATAAAAATGAGCTTTATTTTTTTTTTTAAAAAAAAAGGAAAAAAGATAAATATAAGTTTTTTTTAAAAAAAATTTTTTGATTATCAAGTTATAAAGACTTGTAGAATAATTGAGAAATTGTAGAACAATTGAAGAATTGCAGAATAATTGAAGAATTGTGAAACAATTGTGAAATTACGAAATAATTATGAAATTATAGAACAATTGCGAAATTGCAGAACAATTGTAGAATTACGAAACAATTGTAAAATTGCGAAACAATTGCAGAACAATTGCAAAATTACAAAACAATTATAAAATTGTGGAACAATTATAGAATTGCAGAACAATTGCAGAATTGCGAAACAATTGTGAAATTGTAGAACAATTGAGGATATATACCTGCCACCCAAATTCAAAATCCAAATGCTGAAATCCCAAATGCCGAAATCCCAAATCCCAAATCCCAAATTATGATTAGTATTTTTTGCCGAAATCCCAAATCCCAAATCCCAAATACTAGTAATTTGGGATTTGGGCAACACGTATATGAGGATATACAGATTAATTAAGGATATACAGATTTTTATCACAATTCCATCTAAAAAATCTGCAATATTGAAGATTTGAAAAAATAATTGAGGATATCATCTTTAGAATTGACAAATCAGATGGATCTATACATGTTTTCAAAATTGATTTTGAATTTTTGAGATATTTTGACTTTTTAAGATTTATGTGAAATCTATTCTATATATGGAAGTAAAAAAAGTATCCAGTTATGTATATATTTAATCAAAGAATAAATCTAAATAGTCAAAAAATTTTAGGTTTTAAGTAAAATAATTTCATTTTCTATGAAAAACTATTTTGACTTTTTTCTTTAAAATTATAATTAAGGTGTCTCAAAATAATTTTGTGTACAAGTATAGAGATTGTATCACTAATTTGGTATTATTTTAGTTTAAAGAAAAATGTTTATAAAAAAATTATAATTCAAATTTTTTGTATAATTTTTTCATAAATGTTTTTATTTAAACTAAAATAACTTCACAAATATAAATACTACTGGGATGAAACATATACTGTTATATAGTTAAGAACAAGGTCTTTTTTTCTATTTTAGAAATACTTTAGTAGAAAATTACTCTACACTTTATAATTTACGAACAAAGTCAAAAAATGTAAAAAATCCTTTAAAACAAATGAAAATATTTTGAAAGTTAATACTTAAAAAAATTTACTAATGATTTATCTTTATTTTAAGATCTATTCTTATTTTTTAGGATCTATTCTTAATTTAAATTTATTTTTATTTTTAAAATTATAATAATATTTTGAAATTGTATAAAATTAAAATAAATAAAAGAAATTATTTCCATTGAATTAAAATTTCTTTTAAAAAAACATTTTGTCAGCTAAATTTATATCTAATCAAATTTTTTTTGTTGTAATTATATTAATAACATGTTAAAATAATCTTTTACATAAAACAGAAGTTACTGGTATTTCAAGATATTTACAAGTAATTTTAGATAATTTTGAAAAAAGTTACATAATTATTTGCTACTACTCTAATAGATTTATATTTTCTAATACAGCTGATTTTGTTAAATAACTATCTACTTTATCAATATTAATATTGAATTAAATTTTTATTTTTCATTTGATGATATTAACAATATTCCTTAGTGAATATAATAAAAATTCTATATTATTTGTTAAAAGTGTAGTTGAATTAGATGATTCTGTAGACAATAGATTATTTGGATTAAGTTCATTATGAAGTTTTTGAATTATTCTCTTTTTTTTATCTTCTGATTCTATAAAATCCAATATTTTATAATGTGAATCTAATAAAGAAGTTATTAATTCTATATCATTGAAAAAATTCCAATAATAAATTAATGCAGAATAAATATTATTTTTGACTTTTTCAAAGATTCCTGTTGTATCTAATGAATTTTTAATAAAAATACTTCTTTTTGATATATTGCTAATAATTTTTTCATCTTTAATTTTAATTAATAATTTATTAGTAAAAGGTTCTGTTTCAAATATAGTATTTTCATTAAGATAATTAATATTATCTAATGAAGAGTCACAAGTCAAATCAAAAATTAATTTTTTAATAATTGATATTATAGTACTTAATGTTACATAAGTATCTCCTGAAAAATTTTGTATTGCATTTTCAAATACATTAAAAGATATATTAATTTGTCTAATAATTTTCATTCTTCTTCAAATAATATAATATTTCTTAATTTATTTTCATCATTTTTATTTTTCCTATTTGTACTTGTATTTGTAATTACATCTTTAAGATAAAAAAGATGATCCCAAGCATAATAAGAAGAATTCTAACATGTCAAAACATCTTGAATATATTATAATATATCTTGATAATTTAATTTGATTTGTATTTTTTTTTAATTTTTTTATTTGTTTTTATGTTGAAAAAAAATTAATTGTTCATTTTACATGTGCTATAAGAATTTCTACAGGTACTAATTCTTTATCAATTTTTACCAATTGACAACTGAAGTGTATTTAAAATCTGATATAATTCATATTGCAATAACATCTAAATATTCATATTTAACTCTACTAGATTAAAGATTTATAATTAATGATACTGTTATAGCTATTTTATTTAATAAATTCATTAAATTTTCACAGTTATATTTATAACGTTTTGATATCATTGTTTGATTTTTTGTTCTTTAAACATATTGAATAAAGAATCAAAAAGTAAAATTTTTTTTCTATATATTAAATTTGTAACTGTTGAAATAGATTGATCAATAACTAATATCTATTTAAGAAAAACTTCTTCAAGTTATTTTTGAATATGTTTAGGATGAAAAGAATGAGATTTGACAAATCAGTAATTTTAATATTTTGTAATTAAAAAATTAATTATTAAATTAATAATTATTAAATAATACTGTATAATATATAAAAAATTTCAAAATAAAAATTTAACTTTATACATTTTTAGAAGTTCTACTTTCAACATTATCATCAATAATAGAATAAACATCTTGCAAATGTACAATTAAATTTCCAGTTGAACCTCTAGTATTTCAATATGTTTGATTATATTAATTATCACTTTTATTCAAAAACTTACAAATTTGAATCTCTTCACCTTTTGAATTAAGTCTTTTTTCAAAATACTGTTTTATAAATGATAGTTTCTTTCTTTTATATTTTTTAATTATAATAATAGTTTGTTTTGTATCTATACAAATTAAAAAATACTATTTTTTATTTAAAAATTAAATATCAATTTCATAAAAATAATATTATTAAATATTACTATTATAAAAACTTTCTTCTCTATTAATTATATCAATTATAGAAAAAGTATTATCTTGATTTTCAGCAGTTGGATTATCTTGATTTTCTTCAAATGAATCAAAATCATCTGTCATCATTAAATAAAATGAATAGATTCATAAATAATTAGATAAAGAAAATATAAAAAAAATAGTTAATAGATAATTAATTATTTATTAAAAATTATATGAAATCTTTTTTATTTTTTTTATCATAACAACGAACGTTAACTTATCACATCTAATTTATTAATAAATTATTACATACTTCATTGTTATTTTCATAATACAAGTCTGTAACAAATAAATGACAAATAAAATTATTAAAAAAAAAATTTTCACTTTTTTCTCTTCACCTATTTTATCTCTTATTTTATTTCTCTCTCAATTTACTTTATTATAAATTATAAAAGTAAATTCTTTTTAAATTATAATTTCTTATTATTTATATTACCTTATTAATACTGTACCTTTATATTATTTGTATTCTCTTTATTTTCTCATGCTCCTATATTCTATTATTTAATTTCAACAAATTAATTTTATTATTTTTGTATAAATGAATTATAAATAGTATATAAGTGAATAAATTTGTTGTAACATCTTTAACAATACTGACGAACCTGAAAATGATTGTGAAATAAAAAACACATTACCTGAATTGGTATAAAAAACTCAAGACTGAGCACTGACATCACTCAAATAAGAAGAAGCTACTTACAAACAGTTTAAAAGAAAAAGAAAATAAGTAATAAGAGAAATATAAGAGTAAAAATAATTAGAGTTTGAAAATACTTCTCAATTTTCAATAAAAATATCAACAGTAGATCAAAATTATCAGGTTAAGAGAAACAGATGAAACAATAATAAAAAAGATTAGAATAAAGCTTATAAAGACAACTTCAAGAAGAATAATAAAGATAACAGACAAGAATACAACTAAACTTACTTGAATATACTTCTCAATTTACATTAATTCGTGTTATTCCAACTACTATATTTACTATATTTCTATAAAATTGAAATTGCTGAGATCATTTATTAACTATTATAAGATCTTCAATAACTCAACCTGTAGTTCACCTTATATCACAAACAAGAGAATAACCAGTTCAATATATTATTCTTATCACAAAAAAAATAAACAAGTTATCTCTATTCAAGAAATCAAAATAAGAATTTAGAAATTTTATTAAATGGATTTTAATAATAATCTAGATTTTGACATTATACAAGATCTATCAATTATTTAAATAAATTTAATAAATAAATTTCTTAATAAATTTAATAAATAAATAGCTAAAAATATTGTTACATATGTAATATATTATAAATAATCTAAATTATAATTTGGATAATTTATATTTTTAATCTATTTTTATTACAGATAAATTTTTTTTAAAATAAATAAATTCAGATTATAAGATCCATCTGGATTATAAGATTTATTCAGATTTATCGGATTAAAAATTGAAACATTAGTGAAGCTTCTAGAAATTTTATTGATCAAAATTTTGTATATAAAAATTATTTGACAATTCAAATTAATAACAAGATAACTGTAAAACTTGTAAATAGTGATAAAAAAGAAATAATCATGTGACAAAAATTAATTAACTTAATCTGAATAAATATCAGATTTATAATATTCAAGTATATCTTATTAATTTAAATTGAGATGATATGACTTACTCAAACAAATTTTCAAATTAATTGGAGAGCTAAAACTTTAACTTTTAAATATAGAATAAAAAATATTCAAGTAAAAGCAGATGTACTTGAAACTAAAAATCTTAGTATCAATACTATACTTGTATACAAAATTATTTTGAAATTCTAAAATTACAATTTTGAAAAAAAAATCAAAATAGTTTTTCATAAAAAACAAAATTATTTTACTTAAAATTCAAAATTTTTTTGACCACTCAAATTTATTTTTTGATTGAATATATATATAACTGAATACTTTTTTTACTTCTATATATAAAATAGATTCTGTATAAATCACAAAAAGTTAAAATATCTCAAAAATCCAAAATCAATTTTGGAAATATATAATTAATATTATATATATTCCTTGACAATAATTTATTATTGTAAATAATAATGATAAATTATTTGTTATATTTGCTTCCATAGAAAAAACAAATAACAAATTTATTGTACAACCCAAAAAAGTTAAAGACATCCTTAAAAAATTTCAAGATGTATTTCCTAAAAAATTACTTAAACAATTATCTCCATAATAAAAAAATAAATTATGCTATTGATTTAATTTTAAAAAGTAAACTACTATTTAGATCTATATATCAAATATTTTATAAAAAACTGAATAAATTAAAAAGATAATTAACTGATTTAACAGATAAAAGATTTATTTAATCAAATATTTTGCCATATGGAGTACTTGTATTATTTGTATATAAAAAGGATAGAACATTTTGATTATGTGTTAATTATCGTGCATTGAACAAAATCACAATTAAAAACCAATATTCTTTATTCAGAATTGATTATCCTTTATTCAGAATATTACCAAATCTGAATTAAGAAAAGTAACATATCAAAAATTACATTTTATATCTGATATGGTTACTTTGAATTTTTTGTAATGCCTTTTGAATTAACCAATGTACCTGTCATATTCATGACTTAAATAAATAACATTTTTAAAAAGTGTTAAATCAATATGTAATTATATATCTAAATGATATTTTTATATATAGTAAAAATAAAGAAGAACATTTGTAACATTTTTAAAAGATATTGGAAATTTTATAAAAAAATAAATTATATATCAAGTGAAATAAATGTGAATTATTTACATCACAAGTTGAATATTTAGGTCATATAATTTCTGCTAATTGAATTGTCATTAATAATTGAAAAATTAAAACAATAAGAGAATGGAAAATTTTTACAAATATATCAAAGATACAATCATTTTTAGAATTAACAAGTTACTATAGAAAATTTTTACTTAATTTTGTAGCAATTTCACATCTCTCACTAATATTTCATATAAAGAACAAATTTATCAATGAAATAAAAATACTCAATAAGGTTTTGAAAATTTAAAAGAAAAATTAAGTATTGTATTTTTATTAATATTACCTGATTCTGAAAAACTATTCATAATAACAACTGATATATCAAATTTTGTAATAGGAATTATATTATCATAAAATCTTGGAAAAGGAGATTAACTTATAACATAAGAATTTAAAAAATTATCAGTAGAACAAAAATATCCTATATATGAGAAAGAATTATTGGCAATTATATATGTAATAAAAATTTGAAGACCTTATATCAAAAGAAAAAATTTACTATAATAATTGATTATTCATCTTTAACATATTTTATTAAACAATCAAATTTTTATTCACAGTAAACCAGATGGTTAAATTTGTTATCTGCTCAAGATTTTGATATTAAATACCATCCTGAAAAATAAATATAATTGCTGATGTACTATTTCAACAATCACAATTGTCAAATTTTATTATTATCTCAACAGAGTTAATTAACAAACAACAATTAAAAGAAGAATACAAAAATGATAATTATTTTGCTTCTATTTAAAAAACATTAAAGAAAAAAGATGAAAATTAAGATTCACAATTAAAAAATTATGAATTACAAAATGATAAAATTTATTTCTGTAATATAGATCAATTGACAATTTCAAAAGATAAAAATATATAAACTATATTACTATTTGAAAATTATAATTCTCCTATCTCAAAATATTTTAAAATAGAAAAGACATATAAATTACTTACACAAAAATATTTCTGATCAAAAATAAATAAAAATGTAAAAAAATATATAACAAGTTGCGACTTATGTCAATGTAACAAGAGTTTCGATTAACAATTTACTAGACTTCTGTAACCTTTAGAAATCTCTACACATCAATAGGATTATATTATCTTATATTTTATTATTCAATTATCAAAAATTAAAAAAGGATATGATGTAATTATTATATTTATGAAAAAATTATTCAAAAGAACTTATTTTTACTCTATTTAAACCAATGTAATTACACCCGAGATTACTAATATATTTTTCTCTACTATCTTTAAAAATTACACTAGTCGAAAATTGATAAATCATATACACATCGGTACCCGATATGTACATGGTGCGTTCCTAATATCGGGTGTATATCGGGTACCCAATATGTGTAAAAAATATTTTATATATATATCAGGTATCCAATAAATGTAAAAAAATATTTTCTATACCTATCGGGTACCCGATATATACTTGATATTAGGGACGCACCATGCACATATCGGGTACCCGATATGTATATGATTTATTAATTTTCGACCAATGTTATAATTTATCAAAAATTATAATTTCTAATCGATATCTGAAATTTACATGTAAATTCTGAAAAATACTATTTATAAAACTTGATACAAAGTTATCAATGTCAACTGCATTTCACTTTCAAACTAATGATCAAACTAAATATATAAATTGTATATTGGAAGAAATATTATATACCTATATAAATTATTAAAATAATTGAAATAAACTTCTGTCTACTATAGAATATGCATACAATAATTTAAAAAATATTTCTACTAAATATACTTGTTTTAAAATAGATTTGAGACAACATCCAATACACCTTTAACTTTTATTAACAATAATTTAACTAATGTAGTGGCTATTGATAAAATAATACAAAAATGAAATAATATTACTCAAATTATTAAAAATAATTTATAATTAACTTAGAAATGACAAAAAACAAATATTGATAAATATAGAAAAGATTTATGTTTTAAAATAAATAATAAAGTATTAATTAATATTAAAAATATTAATAATTTTATATAAATTAATTGGTCAAAAAAAAAATTATCATCAAAATTTATTAGATCATATGAAGTTGAACAAGTTATATTCAATATTATTTATAAAATTAAATTATTATATACTTTGAAAATACATTTTGTATTTCATATTTTCATATTAAAACTTTATAAAAAGAATAATATTGGCTTTACATAACCAAAATTATCACCTCCAAAAACAACTGAAATAATGAACCTAAATATAAAGTAGAAGAAATACTTGATATCAAATTTGTGAAAAACAAATAATATTATTTAATTAAATAGGTCAAATATATTTTATATGATATTACATAAGAATTTGTTAAAAATTTAACAAATGTTAATAATTTAATTAGAGATTTCAATCAATGAGAATGTTGATTTTATAGATGGCAAAAAGTATCTCTTAAATTGTTTTGTAGATAAATTTGTCTGCAATTCATAAAAATTAATGTAAATTTTTTAATAATTTTTTTTAATTTCAATTAATTATTTTATTATTTTACATAGATAATAATTAATACCTGATTTCAATATTTAATCAATAATTTTACTGGAACTAAATTAAAATAAATTTGAAATAAATTTTTAAAGTATTTTTTTATTTTTTTACATATAAGACATTTTTTTGATAATTTATTAATAATTTTAATAAAAATTTGTATTTTTCAATATTTTTATAATGGAAACTTGAACTTTAAATAAACAAGATAATAATATTTTGTATATTGCAGAAATTAGTAAATTTTAATAGGCAAAAATTTCCAGAGGATTTTGTTACTGACTAAAGTTTTTGAAAAATTTTTACATTTTTTAAATTTGCTCATTATTTACAAAGCATAAAGTGATTTTCTACTAAGATATTTCTAAAATTGAAGAAAGTTCTTATTCTCAACTACAAAATGATATATGTTTAATTCAGATGACATCTATATTCACAAAGAAATTCTAGTTTAAAAAAAAATGTCCATGAAAAAAATCGTACAAAAAAATTTTTGATATAGACATTTATCTTTAAATTAGAATAACTTTACAAATATTAATATTATTTAAATAAAACACATATAATTTTGTAGTCAAGAACAGGGCCTTACTTTCTATCTTAGAAATATCTTAGTAGAAAATTAATCTATAATTCACAAATAGCAAGCAAATTCAAAAAAACGTAAAAAAAAATCTTAAGATTTTCACTCTATTTTTATGTTTTATGACTTTGTTCACGATTTGTGAAGCATAGAATGATTTTCTACTAAGGTATTTCTAATATATAAAGAAATACCTTGTTCTTGGTTTCAAAATTATATGAATTTTATTTAGATTATACATGTTTCCAAAATTGATTTTGGATTTTTGAGGTATTTTGACTTTTTGAGATTTATGCAAAATCTATTCTAT
>CAJVPK010001521.1:0-10434 GCA_910592015.1 Diversispora eburnea
TTCAATAAGATAACTTTCTAATTTTTCTGATAGTTCTTTAAGTTCTAATTCATTAGCATTGACCATTAATTCATAAACAGTTTTGTCATCCGTATCTTTAATATCAACAATTCCACCATAGATATATCTAATAAATGTATTTTATTTTATTAATATCGAGTCACAATATATTTAATTTAAAATTTAATATATAATTTATCATTTAACCTACTTGAGAATAATTTCGAATAATTGAACAGAAATATTTGGTTTAATAATAGTTTTGATATGATTTTCATTCATAGGAGTGTTCTCTAATTCTTTATCAAAATATGATGAACGATAACGTAAGACAACCGAGTGAGCAGTAAAAGATTTCTTATTTTCTTCTTTATCAACTTCAATGACAACACTATAATCTTTCTTGTCATTAAGAAGCTCCGAAAAATCTTGTGACAATTTATCAAAAAATTTAAAAAACATTTTATTATGCCAATCGGTCGGAATAGTTGAAACAAAAAGTACTTATTCGAAGATGCGTGCCGTGTTACTGCACACTGTTTCACCAATCAAAACATTACTGTAAAATTTTCATTTACTATTCTTGTCAGTTAGGAGTTGAACAGTTATTAATAATAATAATAATAAAATAGTATCATTTTTGATCATTTGTTTGGATTAAAAAACAACAGAAACGTATGTTTAGCAATAATCATTATCCTGTGTATCTCACCATTGAATATAATAATTATTTTGTAAATATTTTATTTATATATATTTTTATATTATAATATTTTAAAATGACAATAAAAAAAAATTTACACCGCTGAAATTTTAAATTAATTAAATTTAACATTAATTAATTATTGCTTTTTGACAATCTTAAATATTTCATAATCTTCAATCGAAAATTTTTCGGTAGTCGATCGAATCTGTTTTTCATAATAATTATCATTACCATCAGGACCCCGATCACACCAACATAATTTATCCTTGGTGAAATCCGAAACATTTGATTCCATCATAAATTCACAATTCCCAAAATATGGACCAAGAACATTTTGACAATTCGAATCATAATAATAAAGGGCTCCACTATTATCCATCACTCGACTAAGAATTGAATTTTCAATTTTCCCATTCTTTAATGAAAAGATGAAACTACTATTGGTTTCAATGAATTCACCACCACCAACTTTATTATCCCAAGCCAATGGATTATAACCACCTAAGATTTCATCAGTTCCCGCCACTTTTAAAACCACAATCGTACCCGCGCGCCCGTTACACATCTCCCAAAAAGTTTTAGGACGAAAATCATCTCGACTACCTCGAAGGATTAATTGAAATTCGTAAGGTATATTTGATAAAGAGTAAGCAGTGGATTTTCGATCAATCCATGATGAAAGTTCCGCGACATGTTCTTGATTGATTATGGTTGAGAATGGCGATAATAATTCAAAGGTTGAAATAGGTCTTTTTGATGATGAGGATGATGGTAAAGGTGATTTAGGATTTGTAATGGTTCGAGCGGGTAAAACAATTGACTTAACAGGTTTCTCGGGGGACATAGAACGTAGGATTATGTCATCCCAAAGTTGTTTATCAAGGATTTTTTTATAAGATTTCATCTTTTCCCAAATGTATTCACCCGGAATATGAAAATATCGAATGAGAGGTAAACAATTTTGTAAAGTGATTTTCAAGGCTTCCACATTTTCTTTGGACCAATCTTCCGAATTCTCAGGTAAAGTGGGATTTTGTGCAATTCCCCATTTGATCACGTAATCCCAAATTTTAATTTCTTCGACTTTCAAGTCATCTCTTTTTAAAATAGAAACCAATGCGGTTTCTTGAAGTGAAGTGAAATCCTCGGATTCGAAAATTAAATTTGGATATTTTACAATAATGTCATTATAAAATTTTTTCAAACCTTCAAATTCATTACTATTAAAGATTGAATGATAAATCGAGGGGAAATGAATTCTTAACCAAGAAGCTTTAGTTTCGATGAGATAACTCTCTAATTTTCCCGATAATTCTTTAAGTTCCAATTCATTGGCAACGATAATTAATTCATAGATGGTTCTGTTATCTATATTTTCAATGTTAATAATTCCACCATAAATGTATCTAAAAATAGTAATAAAATGTAATTATTTTTTTTTATTTATTAATTTTGAGTTACGATACAAATATTTAAAGTAATAAATTTTTTTTAATTAATTTACTTACTTAAGAATAATTTCGAATAATTGAGCGGAAATATTTGGTTTGATGATAGTTTTGATAAGATTTTCATTTGTCGGAGCATCCTCCAATACTTTATCGAAGTGAGATGAACGATAACGTAAGACGACCGAATGGGCGATAAAAGATTTTTTATTTTCTTCTTTATCAACTTCGATGATAACATTATAATCTTTTTTATCATTAAGAAGTTTCGAAAAATCTTGAGATAATTTATCGAAAAATTTGAAAGACATTTTTTATTTTTTTTTTTTATTATTATTATTTTTTTATTATTAATTTTATTTTAAAGTAAAAAAAAAAAAAATTTTTTTTTCATCAAAAAACTGTTTCGAGTCGAGTCGAGTAAATAAATTGTAAAAAAAAACTTCTGTTGTACAATTTATTGACAGTTCCAAAAAAGTACTTATTGAATAAATGGTTGCCTCTTCTTTTAAGGATATATTATTGTTAAACAATTCACTGGTACCTTTTTTTGCAATTTTTTTCGCCAAAATCAACAATGCAATGCATTTGGCACTTTTTCCAGCTCAAGAAGTTGGTTTAATATCCTGACAGAAAATCCGTTCTATCTATCTTCTATTCTCTCTTGATATTCATTTATTTTTTAAAAAAAATATATTAAAATTCGGACTTTTATTTTTTTTCAAAGTTATCTACGAAAGTAAAAAAAAAAAGAATGTTCTCTATATGCCACAATAATAATAAAAAAAATAAAATAAAGATAATAACATAAATTTTAGCTATTTTTTCTAAATAGACTCTAATACCTTTTCAATTTTATAATATAATTTATTCTTGATAAATATAGGAAATATGAGAAATAAAGGTAATTTCAATTTGTGTTTTGTGTGTAGCAAAATTTTTTAAGTCTAGTTAAAAAATTGTATCCTAACATTTTGTTTTTTAGCAAATTGAACAGAGAGAACAGTCAGAGAACACTTTGAGTAATATAAAAAACAACAACAAGCATTTCAGAAATATCGTATGTTATGTAAATCATTCAATAGTTATCAAATATTTTATTGTTATGAATTACTAAAAATATTATCAAAAAAAATTTTATATTCTGACCATTGAGAGAGGTGACGATAAATTTATTTGTATCAAATTTTGTGACTTATCTTTTCTCCTAAATTGAAATCAACATTATTTAAAAATTTGATGTATAGATAAAAAAAATTTACAGTTTAAGTTTAAAAAATAGTTTAAAAAAATAATCTATCAATTCTCTGAACTTTGAAAGTTAAACTCTAATTAAATTACATTCGTTTTTTTTTAAACCAATGAACTCACCTACAGAATGAATAAAAAAGTATGTTATGTAATAAATTGTATTGTCTGCCTGTCCTGTAATGTATGTAAAAAAAAAATTTATTTTGGGATAATCATCAATCTTATTTTCCGAGTAGCCAATTATTTACTGCGTTTGTTTTTTTGTGCAATGAACTTGTATTTATATATAGTCGAAACTAAGTTTAAAAAATGAGGTCTAATTCCTCCACTACGTAAAAAAATTTCAATTATAACAATAATTACTTGTCCCTAAACATAATAAATATAAAATATCTAATTAAATATAATTAAATATAATAAATACGTACGCACACATATACGTATACATGTTCTTTTTCATTATTAAAAAAAATAATAATAATAAAACATAAAAGAGAAAGTGAAAATAATAAAAGAAAACAGCAATAGAAGATAATAATAAATTTTGCCACCATATATATCTAAATATATATCTAACAGATATTAGAAATGGATAATAATAATAATATTACCAGGTCAAGAGGTTCTAAAAGGTCTTTAAATAGTCAAAGAAACTATCCTCCTCCACTTCTCGGTTCAAGCGAAACTGATAATAATATTCTAGAAAATGACATCGTTAGTATAAATTTTTTGATAATTCATTCATTCATAATTATTATTATTATCCGTTATTATTATTTTTATTATTGTCGTTGCTGTTTCTATCATTGTTCTTATCGTCATTATAATTATTGTCACCATGATTATTGAATTATATACAATGCATTCATTTTCGTTTTTCAAAAAGTAACTCTTTTTTATTACTATTATTATTATTATTATTATATTTAATTAATATAGAATGAAGATTATTGGTGTTCACATTCGTCGGCATCATCCTCCCGTTTAAGTGAATATAGTCATAATGATGATAATATTAATCATCATCACCATAATATCTATAATAATCATCAAAATATTTCTGAAACCAATTCTTCCAAAAGTGGAAAATGGTCTGAATACGATGATCACAATTATTATTCTATTTCATCATCATCATCACCATCATCATCATCATCATCATCGCCACCATCACCACCATCATCATCTATTGATTCAACAGAATATCATTCTTTTATTTCCAAAAAATTTAAACGTAGAAAAAAAGGCAAGCGACACAATTTAAGAAGCAGTTCTTTTTCTTCTTCAGTTTCAGGAGGAGAAGGAGGCAGTAAAGAAGATGGAGAAGGAGGGAATGAATCTGATTCATCAAATTTATCATCAAGTACTATAACAGACGATTCCGTTAGTACAGTGATGGGAGATAATGGTAATAGCATTGATGATGAGATGCTCGAAGAATCATTATCAGAAGTCCTTTCGGATGCATTAACTGAAGTAATTTCGGATTCAATCTCAGAAACATTATCAGAAACAACAGATGAAGAAGACGATGAAATTATAAACCCATTAAAATTTAATAATAAAAAGAAAAGACAAAGAAAATTTAAAAATAATTCTTCATTAATTTCTTGTTGTGTTTGCGATGGTAAATCGGATAATCAATATAATTTTATTTGTGTATGCATTAATTGTAATGAAGGATATCATCAAAATTGTCATGAACCTCAAATTAGTGATAATTTTATTAGAGAAAAATGGTATTGTATAGATTGTCAAAATATATCACGTAATAGATCTTCATCAGTATTGAATAATGATATCAACAATAACATGATAATCAATAACAACAACAACAACAACAATTTGAAAACCAACAACAACAACAATAACAGCAACAATTTAAAAACTAACAACAATTCAAAAACTAAAACTAATTCAAAAACTAAAAATAATTCAAGATTTAACACTAATTACAGCAATTTAATAATTAACAGCAATTTAAATAGATTAATGGGAAAAAGTGAAAGTAGAATATCAAAACTAAGATCTTTTCACGAACAGAAAGTGGAAAATTTTTCGACCTCCAAATCAATGATTAATAATAATAATAAACAAAATAACGATTTTAATGAAATTAACGTTAACGATAATGGAAGAAGAATAGAATATTCACGATCAAATTTAGAACAAAATCGTAAATCAAGAACAAATAACAATAAAAATAAAAATAACAATCACAATAATAAAAGAAGATATAATGCATTAACTTTTATTCCCCTTACATCAGAAAAACGATATTCAACGACAACTGAACTTCATAAATTATTTTATGAAAATTATCCGATATCCAAAATTAATTTTGATGAAATTTTTAAACCTGAAGATTGGGGAATGACGATTGATAAGAAGAATGATAATGTCAAAAAGAATGATAAGAAGAATGATAATGGTAAAAAGAATGATAAGAAGAACGATAAGAACGAAATTTCGTTCGCAACATCTAGAAAAAATTTAGTTGCTATTAAAAATGCGGTCGCTTCATCAAGTAAAAATTCATTTAGTAAAAATTTACTTGATAAAAATTTACCTGGTAAAAATTCATCCACTAAAAGTCCATCAAGTAAAAATTCATCAAGTAAAAATCCATCAAGTAAAAATCCATCCAGCAAAAATCCATCCAGTAAAAATTCATCTGGTAAAAATTCATCAAGCAAAAATTCGTCCAGTAAAGATTTATCCAGTAAAGATTTATCAGTCACAAATTCATCAAATAAAGATAAAGATTTATCAATTAAAAATTCAGTTGCTTCGTCAAGTAAAGATTCTTTAAGTAAAATTGCAGATTCTTCATTATATAACAATTTAATTGAATCACCATCTAATAACAATTCAATTTCACCACCATCATCACCATCAAGTAAAAATACTAAAAATAATAAAAATTCCAAAAATATTAAAGCTATTAAAAATAATAAAAATTCTAAAACAAATGATCAACTTACATCTATGTCAGTTATTTTTCCAGCTAAAAAAAATGCCAATTCACTTAATAAAAAGGTGGGAAGATTACCTTCAGGAAAAAATTTAATAAATTCAAAAAAAAATTTAATAAAATTAAAAAAACCATATTATCTAAATAATCATGGATTAGCATCACCATCAACATCAACACCAACATCAACATTATCATCATTGAGTATTGATAATAATAATAATACAAGTGATTCAAGTATTAATTATAGTTCTAATGGAAATATTAATGGAAATATTAATGGAAATATCAGTGAAAAGTTAGCAAAGAGATTTGCTCCTCAATTATCGACTTCAACTCCTCCAATTAGAAATACCATTTTTCCTGATCCTACACCACCACCTTCTTCTTCTTCTTCTTCTTCTTCCTTTTCTTCAGATGAAGGTTTATCGTTAGTAAATGGAAATATTATTAATGATGATATTAGAGAAATTATTTCCGAAAGTGGTAGATCAACACCTGGTAGTAGTAATATTAATAATAATAATATTGGTATTGGTAGTAATAATAATAATATTGATAATAGTATTAATGGTAGTAATAAAAATGGTAGCATGATTATAGATGGAGAAGATTTTAAAATTAATTCATTATTACCACCAAATCTTATTCCTTGTATTAACTTTGGAACATTGGCATTTCGAGAGGGAACTATCGATCCTAAACGAGGTAGCGTAAAGCGAGGTCGAGTTTATTCGATCGTAAAATGATTATTATTATATGATTATTATTATATGATGACGATGATAACCGTTACTTGGTTACTTTTATTATTTAAATGTGATAATTATTATTATTTAATGAATTATTGCTTAAAAATTTCTCTCTCGCTATCTTTATCATCATCATTATTATTATTATTATATTATTTTTTTTTAAAAAAAAAACATAAAAAATTATATTATCACAAAATATATTATTTTTTATTCTAAAAGATGATAAAAAAAAATGGACCATTTGTATTTACCTTACCTTACTTTACTTTATTCTTCCTTTTTCCTTATTTTCCCTTCTTTTAAAAAGATCATAATTATTATTTTTTAAAAGAATATTATATAATTATTTGCATTGATCAATTGAATTGCGTGATACAAATTTTCACGTACATTAAAAATGATATATAATTTTGAAATTATTCGATGAGATTATTCAGATAAGAAATAAAAAGATTAATGATTTTTCGAAAAAAAAAATTTTGAATAAATCTTTGTCAAATGATTTTTATTTCAAATATATTTTTTATTATTATTTCAAATTGAGAAAAATTATAAAAAATTGTAAATTGTGTAAATTGTGTAAATTGTGTAAATTGTTTAAATTGGAATAAAATTAAAGTAAATCGTTGTGTAAATTTTATTAATTAAATTATTATTATTGTTTATAATTGTTATGTGATGATAGAAATTAAAAGTTGTTATATTGGTTTTTAACTTGAGAGATCAAATGATCATAATCTTCTAAATAATCTTCATCTTTTACTAAATCAGCTTGTTCCAATAACCATATCTTAAACTTATCTTGAGCTGGACACTGAAGAGGATAATGTTTCCTTATCATTGATATTCCTCTAAGTATTTTTTCTTTCGAATCAAAATCTAATTCTTGTGATGATATTTGACTAATAATATCATCTTCTTCTTCTTCGTCAACATTATCAATACGATCAAGTAAAGTAAATTGAAATAATTCAC
Source organism: Diversispora eburnea (assembly GCA_910592015.1). Classification (NCBI taxonomy): domain Eukaryota; kingdom Fungi; phylum Glomeromycota; class Glomeromycetes; order Diversisporales; family Diversisporaceae; genus Diversispora; species Diversispora eburnea. The sequence goes on from CAJVPK010001521.1 coordinate 8,110, forward strand.
ACCAAGATCCTATTACATCCGAAAATGAAAATAATAATGAATTCCCTTGTTGTTGTTGATCCAACACGTCATCTGCCTCCCCCGATTTATCCACCATATTTGGATCGATAAAATCGGTAATAAATAATGCACATTTTGTTCGAAATTCATTATCCTTTAAATTTCCATATAAAATTGCTAATAGACTTAATCCATCATTATCGTTAACGATCTTCATCGCTAACTTATTTCCACGAACGACACTTGATAAGGCATATAAAAGACGTGATAAAACTTTGTTATCATTTCCTTCTTCAGATGAAAGTGAATTTAAAAGACGAGGAATGAGATTGATTCTTAATGCATAACTTTGAGCCAATGGATTATTCTATAAATAAATATAATTAATAAAAATAAATAAAAAATTAATAATAAAAATAAAATAAAAAATAAAAATAAAAAATAAAATAAAAAAATAAAATAAAAATAAAAAATAAAATCAAATAAAAAATCAAATAAAAATCAAAATAAAATAAAATAATAAATTTAATTCGATAAGAAATATGAATTATATATAATAAATGATCATTACCTGCATCGCTGCACCAATAACCAAAGCAGCTTTCTTCTTGATTTCATTTGAACCATGATCTAAAAGTGAAATTATAGATTTTAATCCTTCCCCTTTAGACAATTTAATACCAAAATCAAGTTCATGAACTAATTCTTCCAATCCATCTAATATCGATAATATCTTTGTTAAAGATAGTGATGATAATGATGATGATGATTGGATTAATTGAGAAATATAATTATCAAAGAGTAAATGATCCGAATGTGAAATACGATTATTTTCTTTATGTCGTTGTGGTTGTGGTGGAAGTAGTTGGGGTTGTGGTTTCTTTTGAATAATTGGTAATGAATAATTATAATTTTTATACTTCTTTCGAGTGTTATACCCATCTATATTCTCATCATCATTATTATTATTATTATCAAGATTCAATGTATCGTGTAATGAATCTTTTAATGATTCTTTTAATGAATCTTGTAAAGATTCTTGTAAAGATTCTTGTTGATGCATAGTATTAACATTGGAAAATATTTCTTCATCTTCATCTTCGTCATCTTCAAAAAGAACAACTTCCGATGATGATCTTGAATCGTCGGAATCCAAAAGTTTTGCATATTTTTTTCCTGTTTCGAAATCAATTTTAATATGAAGACCTAATAATAATAATATATGAATACTTGAACACGTATGATATAAATAATAAAAATAATCATAATATATACATATGAGATATATGATATATGAGAAAAAATGTTGTCATACCTCGAGGTACTTCTTGTCCTTCAAATATTTCTTTAAACTCTTCGGTCGCTTCGAATACTTTAGGATAACAATTACCACCGTTGTCACAGATTTCCGTGGTAGACACCGAACTTGGGTAAGCGGTGACAATACAAATTAATAAATATATTAAATATAAATTAATGAAACCATAAGTTTTGGATGCCATTGGATATTTTTCTTTTTTTTAAAAAAAAATAATAATAATGATTCAAATTATTTTTTTTTGAAATTGAATTTCTTTGAATTGTCGTCGTTATTAGAAAATTAACATCACCTCGAATGATTATGATAAATAATAATAAAAGATAATATATATAGTTGTAACACAATTATTAGAATTTTACCTTATTTCGACGGTCATGTTGGCATCACGCATGTGGATTTTTATTTTGACACGATCTTAGATAGGATTGACCAAACTTGCTATTTGGTTTGGTTAATAAAATTTTTAAAATAAATAAAAAAAAATGTCATTAAAATTTTTTGATAAATTATCACTTGATTTTTCGGAACTTCTTAATGACAAAAAAGAATATAATGTTATCATCGAAGTTGATAAAGAAGAAAATAAGAAATCTTTTACTGCACACTCAGTCGTCTTACGTTATCGTTCACCACACTTTGATAAGGAATTAGAGAACGCTCCTACGAATAAAAATCATATCAAAACTATTATTAAGTCAAATATTTCTTTTCAAATATTCGAAATTATTCTTAAGTAAGTAATATCATATTAAAATAGTAAATTAATTGTGTTGTGACTCGATATTAATAAAATAAAATATATTTTATAGATATATCTATGGTGGAATTGTCGATATTGAAAATTCGGATACCAAAACCATTTATGAATTAATGATCAATGCAAATGAATTAGAACTTAAAGAACTATCATTGAAATTAGAAAGTTACCTTATTGAATCTAAAGCTTCTTGGTTAAGAACTCATTTCTCCCTTGTTTATCATTCAATCTTTGATAGTAATGAATT
>CAJVPK010001522.1:0-10428 GCA_910592015.1 Diversispora eburnea
ATCTAAAAAATAAATTTTTTAATATAATTTTTATAGCAAATAACCGTTATAAAAAAAATTATTACAAATTTTAAAACGCATAAATACCGAAATTAGTCTTTGGAATCCAACTTGCCATAAAGTTTTGGAGGCTTTAAAAATATAATAAAATGTATAAAACGCTAGTTTAAAAAATTATTAAAAAGTAAAAAAAAAAGTAGATCGATTGATGTGTTGATTACAGATTTTTATATATCTCGAAAAATCGATGAATTTCACTTTACTATGTCGATCGGAAATATTTGCCCCGGTTTCTAAAATAAATTTGACCGGTTGTTACACAAATCGCGAATTAATATACTAACTTTTAATTATATATCTAAACTATTATCTCTCCGTCAATTAGATTCATGCTTCGAGTAAGGTTTGCTAATATAAATAAAAGAACAAATCGTATCTGAGAATATTAAGTAAGACAGTTCTAAAAAAAAAAGAGACTTCATTTGTGTACAATAGTTTCTAATTGTCCATTTTTATACTGTATATCAATAAATAAAACATGCACATAAATGTATTTCGCTCAAGAAATTATTTTGGGCATTTTTATAATAAATTAAAATTAAAGTGAATAAATATTGGTCTATAAAAAATAAGAATAAAAAGAATTAATTTTCATCAGGAACAACACTTAACCATATTTTGCGGTTTTTATATGAGCCTTAAACCAGAATATCTTGGCAGATATCGGTGGTACAGTGATGAATCACATATTAACATTTGACCCAGAACTGGGGCTCATAAGGATAACATAATAGAAAATCTCACAAGCCGCGATCGAAATTCAAATAAAGGAATTTTTTCGGCGTAAATATTTAAAAATTGCGGAATTTTTTACCGCGAAAAATTTCCGGAAAAAAAAATCATCTTTTTTTTTTTTGAATTCGATAACGATTTTTCCATTATGACTGATCGAAAGTCCTGGCTCTGGGCTACAAGATAATATATGTATGTTTCCTCTATGTAGTACCGATATAAGCCAAGATATTCCGGTTTAAACTCAACGGCCGTATAAATACCGTAAAATATACGTAGGTGTCGTAATATTACGGAGATTTATGTCGAAAAAAATTTCCTAATCTTGTTGATTGATATGCTCCCGCAATGCAAATTTGGAATGAAAAAAAAAAATTGTATGACGATATAAAATCAGGAATCATTCGAAAGGTAAATATTTTATAAGATTTTATAAAGAAATTTTGAATTAAAATTTAAATAATAATTCATTATAGAGGTTGACGACGAAAAAAAAAATATTGAGAAATATTTGTAAAATCGGTAATAAAATGGGAAGATCATGAAAATGAGTTATATTAAATCTATCTAATCACTAGATCCGGTAATATAGTATGATACGATTGTGCAATTTAGTAAGTACGATTATCAATTAAATAGTACAACGATAATTATTGCTTAATACAGGAAATTATAATAAAACTAAAAAGTAATAGGCAATTTTAACATAACCAACCTAACCCTAAATTTTTATCAACAAATCTTTGATCTTATACGTAATTCTAAACTTTATTATATTATTATATACCGTATACCATGATAATTCCAATCGTACTACTGTGCCGTAAATCCCATCGTACTATTCTAAAATTCGTAATCGTACTATAATAATCCCTGATTTTCACAATGCTTTACCACATGAGCGATAAAGATAACACAGAAGAATCTTTTTGGATAACGCATTTGATAAAAAAAAACCAAATTATTAGTTTCGTACCCAAACCCTTCTAAAATAACAAAAGAAATTTTAATTTATTTATAAAAAATGGCCTTTAAATTTTTAAACAAGTTATCCCAAGACTTTTCAGAACTTCTTAACGATAAAGAAGAATTTAATGTTATTATTGAAGTTGGTCAAGAAAAAAATAAAAAAACTTTTACTGCGCACTCAACCGTCTTACGTTATCGTTCATCTTACTTTAATGAAGAATTAACAAATATTGTTCCCCGAGATGACAATAATAAAATTATTATTAAACCAAACATTTCTGCTCAAACATTTGAAATTATTCTCAAGTAAGTCTTATAAATATACTGTGAAATATTAAATAATAATTTTAGTAATTTTAATAAATTTATATAGATATATTTATGGCGGAATTATTGAAAATTTGGATATCAAAACTATGTACGATTTGATGATTGTTGCTAATGAGTTAGAGCTTGAGGAATTATCCGCGAAATTAGAAAACTATTTTATTGAATCCAAAGCTTCTTGGTTAAGAACTCATTTCACCTTTGTTTATCATTCAATTTTTAAAAATAATAAATTTAAAAATTTAGAAAAATTTTGTAATGATATTATTGTAAAACATCCAAGTATTATTTTTGAATCTGAAGAATTCACTTCGCTTCATGAATCTGCTTTAGTATCAATTTTAAAACGGGATGATCTACAAATGAAAGAATCAGAAATTTGGGATTATGTAATCAAGTGGGGAACCGCTCAGAATTCTATTTTACCCGAAGAATTAGAAGAATGGTCTGACGAAAACTTTAATACTTTAAAAACAACTCTACAACAATGTTTACCACTCGTTCGTTATTTCCAAATTTCAAATTTAGATGTTATAAATAAAATGAAACCATATAAAAAAATTCTTGATAAACAGTTATGGAATGATTTGAATCAGCCAGATCAACCAGTAGAATCCATAATCCTTCCACCAAGATTAGTTTTAAAACAAGAATTACCAGAAAGAGTCGGATTGTTTTCAACTATAATTAATGAAGAGCATACAGCAATGATTTCATCATGGATTGATCATCAACCAACAGGCTATTCTTTAACAAATAATCCTTATGAATTTCAATTAATTCTTCGAGGAAGTAAAGATGGATTTGGTCCAAGAACTTTTTGGGATATTTGTGATGGGCAGATTAATACAATTGTGATTACTAAAGTTAAAAGGACGGACGAAATTATTGGCGGGTTTAATCCTTTAGCTTGGGAAAAAACAAAAATTGGTTGGGTAAGAACAAATAAGAGTTTTATATTCTCATTTGAAGATGGTAATATCGAAAATTCAATTCTTAGTAGAGTTGAAAATGAAAATAAGGCTTTATGGTTTCCTTATCACAAAGAGTATTATGGTCCATATTTTGGACATTATGAATTCATGATGGCTTCAGAAGTATTAGATTTTACTAAAGATAAGTTAAACCAGTGTTGTAGCTCAATTAATGATAATTATAAAAGACCTATTAGAACAACTAATGATTATTTTTCTATAATTGATTATGAAGTATTTAAAGTTGTTAAAAAACCGACCTAAAGTTTTTTTTTTTTTTACTTGTTTATAATATAAAATTATCCCATTTGTGTAGTGAATAAAGAGTTATTTATAATAAGGAATCTATAGACAGTAGCACATAAATAAATTAAAATTAACTAAATTGTCTTAAATTATTGGAAGACATGCACATATTTAAATTTAATTATACTGTATACACTAAACACGCTAGAATCTTTAAAGAAATCTTACTAATCTCTATCAAATCATTAATGGATTATTTTTGGATCATGAACTCAATTATAGAACATACTTTAAACATTAATTTTATTCATATTTACATATTTTTTTTTTATAAAATTAAAAATCTTTATTTAATTAAGTATCTAAATTTTTTCATTTCTTTTTTCATTATTTTATTTTATCATAGTTTTATAAATTCTTGACATTAGGTATGGAGTATAAATTAATTAATATCTTTAATTAGGGTCAAAAACTAAATTAAAAAATATATATGTTTTTTCATTTATTATTATGTTGTCATTTAATTGCATGATTCATTTTTTTGCACAGAGTTGCTGATATGATGATTATGATAACAATATGCGTTTTTCAAAAGTCTTTGGTTTAAAAACAAATGATAATAATAATTTAGATATAATGCAATATAAAATATTTCTTGCATGGTCGCTCGCAGATCTGTAATAAGGTATTGTAGTGTCAAAGAATTTGCAAGAATTCCGAAATCAATTTCACAAGCCTTCAAGAATATAAGATTTAAAAATAAAAATTAATTTTAATAAAAAATAATAAATAGAATGAATAATAAAAAAAAATAAAATAAAATGAATAAGATGTATATAAAGTACATTAAAATTTCAAATATAAAAAATAAAAATTACGATGTTGAAAATTTATCTGGTTGGTAAAAAAAAATTAAAATTAAAAAAAAAAAATAAATAAAAATAATAATAAAAAATTATAATAAAAAACAATAAAAAACAATAATAATAAAAAATAATAATAATAATAAAAATAATAATAATAAAAATAATAATAATAAAAAATAATATAAAAACAATAAAAAAAATAAAAATAAAAATAATAATAAAAATAATAATAAAAATTTATAGAAAAATAAATTAAATTCTGAAAATATTGAATAGGGTAATACTATAAAAGAAAGAAACTTATGAATCAAACTTCAAGTGTAAAAAAAACAAACTAGCTTATGATTATGTAAATAATTTCAACATTTTATATGTAAACTAATTAATCCACCCGATGATTATTTAATAAATTTTATTTCTATTTCTTTATCATAAGATTTTAAAAATTTTCTATTATATTATTATCCACAATATAATATATTTTGTACGTGAAATTATTTTTATACGTAAATTAAAAAGTAAAATGAATAAATATTCATTCTTTATACATAAAAAAATAATAATAAAAAAAGCGTGTTCATTTTATATCTTAAAATAAAACACTGCATTAGGTCTTAACCTGATAAATGTTTAAATTTTCGGTAGCAAATTTTTTTTTATACAAAGTGCACAAATAATAAATTTAAACTTTTGCGACGGCCAAATTTAAAATGACATTCATCCCAAAATCGTCCATTTAAACTTTGACCGATTTCTCTCTCATAATATTATTTTTTAGCGTACTCAGAATATACTGTATTATAACAATATATATATGTATTTACTTTCTCGATATAAACTTTCATATTGATTTTGATTTAATATAATAGTTATATTTTAATCATAACTTTATAATATTTTTGCATTAAAGTAAATGGTTTAAATAATTTTTAATTTATGTCTTGCAATTCTTTATTAAATAAAATGATTTTCAAAACAAATTAATAATTCATACATATCTAACTAATTATAAAACAAAAAAAGCGAACAAAAAATTTTAGATAGATTTTTTAACAACTTTAAATACTTCATAATCTATAATAGAAAAGTAATCATTAGTCGTTCTAATAGATTTTTTATATTTATTATTAATTGAGTTATAACTCTGATTTTGCTTATCTTGAGTAAAATCCGATACATCTGATTTCAGCATGAATTCAGAATTTCCAAAATATGGACCAAATTTATCTTTGTTATAAGGACCCCATAAAGCCTCATTTTTATTTTTAACTCTACTAAGAATTGAATTTTGGATATTACCACCTTTAAACGAAAAAATAAAACTCTTATTTGTTTTCATCCACTTCTCTTTTGTTTTATCCCATGCCAAGGGATTAAATCCACCAATAATTTCGTCCGTTCCTTTAACTTTAGTAATCACAATTGTATTATCATGTCCATCACAAATATCCCAAAAAGTTCTTGGAACAAATCCATTTTTACTTCCTCGAAGAATTAATTGAAATTCATAAGGATTATTTGTTAAAGAATAGCTTGTTGGTCGATTATTAATCCACGATGAAATCATCGACGCATGTTTTTCATTGATTATAGTTGAAAATAATTCGATTACTCTTGCGGGTAATTCTTGTTTTAAAACCAATCTTGGTGGAAGAATAATAGACGTTATTGGTTGATCTGGAAGCATAAGATGTTGTTCCAATTCATTCCATAACTTTTTATCAAGAATTTTCTTATATGGTTTAATTTTATCCATAAAATCCGAATTTGGAATATGAAAATAACGAATAAGTGGTAAGCATTGATGTAGAGTTGTTTTTAAAGTAATAAAGTTTTCATCAGACCAGTCTTCTAATTTTTTGGGTAAGGTAGGATCTTGTGCAGTTCCCCACTTAATCAAATAATCCCAAATTTCCGATTCCTTCATCTGTAGACCATCAAGTTTTAAAATTGACACTAAGGTAGATTCATGAAGCGAATTGAATTCTGTGGATTCGAAAATAATGCTTGGATATTTTGAAATAATATCATTACAAAATTTTTCTAAATTTTTAAATTTGTTTTGTTTAAAAATTGAATGGTAAACTAAAGTGAAATGGGTTCTTAACCAAGAAGCTTTGGATTCAATAAGATGATTTTCTAATTTTTCGGATAATTCCTCAAACTCCAACTTGTTGGCAAGGATCGTCAAATCGTATATAGTTCTGGCATCCATATTTTCCGTATTAATAATTCCGCCGTAGATATATCTGTGTAAAATTATTGAAATTATTTAATTCAATATTCCATAATATATATCGTCAAAGGTACTCTACTAATACATAATAATTAAATTGTAAAAAACTTTACTTGAGAATAATTTCGAAAATTTGAGCAGAAATATTTGGTTTAATAATAATTTTATTATTATCATCACGAGGAACAATATTTGTTAATTCTTTATTAAAGTAAGATGAACGGTTACGCAAGACGACCGAGTGCGCAGAGAAGGTTTTTTTATCTTGCTCTTGATCAACTTCAATAATAACATTACATTCTTCTTTATCATTAAGAAGTACTGAAAAGTCTTGAGATAACTTGTCTAAAAATTCGAATGTCATTTTTTTTTATAAAATAAATTAAAATTTCTTTTTTTTTTTTGTTACAAAATATCTGATTTTTATTAAATCAAAAAAAATCTTTCTTTCATGTGATAATGTATCGTGAGAAAATTTTATATAGTAAAAATAAAATTTTTTATTCGTGAAACGGATCACGCACGCTTTAATTAAAAATAAATTTTAAATATTAATATTAAATACCGGATTTTCTATCATTATTTATGTTATCTAACGATTCTAGTGGTTCTAAAAATAAATGGAATTTATTTTCGTCATTTAAAAATTTTTCGTATTTTAATTAAGATTTCTTTATAGAATTTTATAAATATTTCGCATTCCCCAAGAAGCTCAAAGAAAAGTGAATTTCTTTTTTTAAACTAACAAGATTTGTTGTAAATATTTTTTTGTCAAATCTAATTTAAATATAAATTTGCATATTGATTTTTGTCAGGTAGAGGTTTTCGAATTGCCATTTTTATGTATGTATTATCGTATATATCATTAATAATATTCTGATATATCTTCTCTACTATTAGTAAATCGCTTGTTGTCTCCTTTAAAAGACTTTTGGTTCAGATTCCGTGATACCATTTTTATTGGTCCTATCGGTCGTGAGGTTTATTTAAATTTTGTAACGTGATTTCTGTAATAATTACGTTATATAAGCTTTGGCATAGTAAAATTTTTCTAGATCAAAGGATTTACGAAGGATAGAAATTGATGTAACGTTGTGTTACTTGGAAATGTTACTTGGAAATAACAGGTGACTGAGTAGAGAAGCTTTAGGAATCCTTGACATAGTAAAATTTTCCCAGTAACATTTTACATTGTGAAAATTGAATATCTAATTATTCGGCTTAGTGGGAAGGATAAAGAGTTCACTTGCTTACTCAAAAAGTGTTAAAATTTTTCACGGTTACATCATTTAGTAGAATTTATATGTACTGTATTAGGTTTCTTATTTTAACATTTGTGAGAAAAAAAATTCTTTGAGCGATTAATTAAAACTGTTCAGAAGGTATGAAAGTACTTGAATACTGTATTTGTTTCGCTATGCCGGCTACAAAATGGAATTTTTCTTTAATTATAAATACTCACGAATTTTTTATACTTCCAGAACATTGAGACGTAATTTCAAATACATTATTCAAAGTAAACTGCCTTTGAGCGACTAATTAAAACTGTTTGGAAGGTATGAAAGTATTTGAATATTTGTTTTTAATAAGCTGGCTTACGAACGGATTGAAGTACGAATTTTTCTTTAATTACAAATACTCCCGAATTTTTTACAGTAGAATTAGTTTAGTAAATATGGTAAAATAATATGATATATGAATAAATTAAAAATAACAAATAAATAAGTTTCAATATTTTGTAATTGTTTTGAATTTGAAACCTTTTTTTATTTTTATTTTTCATTTATATGTATTTATGTTGTAGAAAAAAAAATTAAATGATTCATATAAGTGAAAAATAAAAATTATATTATTATTTATTTATTCATTATTTATTATTACTTAGTAGTTATTGTATTAGTTTTAGAATTGACATATATTCTATTTTGTATAATTAGTTAATTAAATTAGTATCTTAGGATGGTAATAAGAATTATTAACTTTAGAATAACTAAGATAGAAAAGGTTAATTGATTATCAAAGAGTACCTCAATCAGAGTCCTGATCTCCTTCACACCTTAAAGAAGACACAGTGCCTCAATAGAGGTTTGATTATCCCTGGACTCTAAAAGAGGTTGAGTACGTTAATCAAAGTTCTGTACCTTAGAAAGAAACATGTATATAAGGACTAGAGAAATTGCCTTGTCCAAGTCAGTCTGTAAAGTTCATACAATTCTTATTTCTTTTATTTTATTAAAAATAACAATTACTTTATACTTTTGTCTTAAAGTGTTGCTGAATAAACAAAGGAACCATATACGTATATCCAAACCAACATTTGTTCTTTTATTTTGATTTGTTGATTTTTGATTGATTTTAGTTTATAGTTATTTATTTTGATTTGATTATTGATTTAATTATTTAGATAAATTGACATTTTTCCTGTTTTAATTGAATTCTTTCTATATTTTATATTTTTATCTTTAATATTCATAATAATTCACATAATTTAACAAACACAAGTTAAACCACTATAAATTAGTAAAGCTTGCTCTCCCAGGTAGTAACAATGTCATAACAACTACAACTGAATGTGCCACTGATCTCATCACAATATGCAAACTTATAAACAGACCCCCTCTAACGCAAAATCAAATAGCAACAAATAAAAAACTTAAAGGCAAACAGATGGATTCATATGTAAATAAGATAAAACCAATAATAAAAATAGAAGAAGAAAAAGAAGAAAAAATAAATAACAAAAAAAACCCCGTGCTAGAGGAACGGGTCCTACGCTAGTTTATTTATATTACTCATAAAATTTTACTCACTTCTTCGTTCCAAACTTGTATCACAATTTTTTTAAGAGATATTTTATTTTTTTTTTTTTATTATTTAAAGTTTTTTGTTTTTCATTCTTTTTTCTAAGCGAAGAAATTGCTTTGTTTTGTTTGCTTTCTTTTTTTTTTTTTGATCATCTTAACTAGAAAGACTACCTTCGGAAGAAAGGAAATTTTGTTCATAGTTTATTACAGATAAAAAAGAAATGAGGAAAACAAAAATGAAAAACGAATTTGTAAAAATTTTACCTTTATTATTTTTAAATTTAATTGACATTGACATGTGCAAATAGCATAACAAAGTAATCCTAGTTTCGTCATAGAAATTTTTTTTTGGTTGATTCGATTCGTTGCAGCGAGAGTATTTTTATCATACCTAGACATAAATTCGATTCATTATATCGAGACTTCGTTATAATTTATTGTAATCGGATAATTTGCAACGAAAAAATCGAAATGGCGATCGTAAAAGGAATGTAATATTACTCGGGAAGGCAATACCGCATATACTGTTCCCGATATAAACAATAAATATTAAAACAGGATTTAATTAATTTACATTATAATGTATGTAGATAAATTAAATAATTTAAGACTAACAATATTCATATGTGCAGATATGTAAATCGATTCCATTTTAACTTTGAATTGTTAATCATCTTTTCTCAATAACGGATGGATAATTTAATTACTAAAGATACTTTTCAAAAAGAAAATATCCCATTTTATCAATACTCTGAATTCCAGAATGTAAAATTGATTACTGCTAATATTTTTAAAGCTACTTTTAAAATTCCTCAAAAAACTGTCGCTCTCAAAAATTTCTATTTAAATGATTATGATAAATTTACATTAAATAGTTTTATAAATGAAGTGAGTTGAATTAATTTATTTATCCATTCTATAACTTGAATTTGTTGTTTAAATTTTCTTTATTTCATTATTATAAATTAAAAAGATTAAAAGATATCGAAAATTGGAAATTCATGATAGTATTCTTAAATTCTATGGCATCACTAAGAAAGGTAAATAAATATTATACTTAATATTTATTATATTATTAATTAGCCACTTATTTGTTTTACTTATTTAAAATTATGTTATTTTATTTTTATAGAGAACACCAACAATTATATGATTATCCTCGAATATGTTAATGAAGGTTCTCTTCGTCAATATTTGAAAACCAATTTCCAAAA